>MU724645.1:40935-54194 GCA_026770625.1 Nicotiana glauca
ATCACTCTACCATTATTGCGGCGTTTAGGCAATTAAGTAAACCTTCTCAAGATCGTTCTTATCAACCAGATATCAGAACTTATCGCACCCTCACGTGCACCATTGAATGGTCTCTCAATACTTCTGCATTATCGATATGGATGACACGTGGTAACAATGGTTGATCAAATTCTTGGCTCCCTTGTAATCCTTCTGTAGCATCACGAACCGTCGACGCATAATTGATACCGAATGCGCCATTTTCAATACACGTGTGGATACAAAAGAACATATGATATAGGCTCCAGCTGAATAAATGCCACACGATAAGGAATGAAATGAAGTGGAATTTCCTAACGGTTACTTAGCCCCTCGTAGATAAGTACAGACGTCTCCGTACAGATCAGCGAGATTCTAATAAATCGGCCTGTGTTCCGTGACTCCTATGAACCTAGAGCTATGATACCAACTTGTCACGACCCTAATTCACCAATTGTGATCACGTCATGACGGCACCTAGTCACAACGACTAGGTAAGCCTAACAGTGAGGATGTAACAACCAATACGGAAATATTAAGTCAAAAGTTAAATAACTTCAGGAAGTATACAACTTGCCACTTGGCACATATACTTTAACTCTACAAATTCTGAAACAGAAATCCCAAAACCCGAAATCTCACGGAAACCACAGGCTAATAGAAATGTAATACACTGCTCTAACTCCGGAATGTCTACACAACCGAAAGAAAAAGAAAGTCAATTGCTACAGATGGAATAAGATGGAGACTCCTGGTCTGCGAACATGGCAGATATACCTCAAAGTCTCTGGTAGATGTCTCCTGGATCACTAATAGTGCGCCAGGCCGTAAGTACCTGGGTCTGCACATGAAAAACATGCGCAGAAGAGGCATGAGTACACCACAGCGGTACTCACTAAGTGTCAAGCCTAACCTCGGTTGGGTAGTGGCGAGGAAGGTCAGAGCCCTACTGAGATAGAATATAATAATAAATCTGACAACAGTATGAAATAAATAGAGATGATGATATACAGTTATGAATTAAATCGGCTTACACAAACAGCAATTTAATACACAAAAAATAAGATAACACAGAGTAACCAGCTTAATACCAGTACAAATAATGAGGATCTCCCAAGATACCGTCCTGTAGTCCATTTTATCAATCTGAGCGAGGAACTCCCGGGAATCTAACCCGTAGTCCCAAATATAAATACCCAGTATTGGGGGAATCTACCAGCTGCATTGCCATAGTTCCATATAATTGTGCAGAAGGATCTCCCGGGATACCGAACCCGTAGTCCCAAATATAAATGTGCAGGGGAATCTCCCGGGAATCGAACCCGTAGTCCCGAAGTAAACAAACAAGGGGGAGCTCCCGGAATCCCACATCCGTAGTCCCAATGTAAATACGCAACCAAGTTCAAAGAAATATTCAGAAATTGAAGCACAACAATACAATTCAATAATTAATTCTTGGCGCACAACCACAATCAGAGAATATTCAGAAGGTAAGTACATCAATACAACAACAGCTCAAAATATCAAATAATTACCAAACTCATGGCAAATAATAGTAGATTCTAGCCTAATATGCTTCATAGAGTGCAAACAAGGCAGTTTAAGCAAATAGGCAAGTAAGTCCACTAAACATGCTTCTCTATACTAGCACATGCTATAATAACAAGTAGGATAAAGCAAATACGAAAGAAACTCAACTCGAGTATTTTTTTTTAAGTAAAATTCGGATTTTCAACAATTAGCTCAAGTACGCGCTCGTCACCTCATGTACAAGGCATTCAATAACCAATTTCATATCTTAAGGGACAAAGTCCCCTACACAAGGTTAGACAAGCCACTTACCTTGAACAAGTGCAAGTTAACCCAAAACCACGCCTTTGCCACGAGTATTCGACTCCAAATGACTCGCATCTATTCAATTAAATTGTATAATGTAAAGAATAATTCAAGTAATCAATTCTACAATTAAATTCTAAGCTAATACGCGAAATTATGTAAAATGGGTCCCACGTCTCAGAACCGGGTAAAATTTATATTTCCAGAACCCTCGTACTCTCACGAGTCTAACCATACCGAAATTATACAATTCTCATGTCATTTCGACCCTCAAATCAATGATTTACCCTTTTTCAACTTTGGGGCTCAAAATCCTAATCTCTACCATCCAAATACGGATAAAAATAGAAACCAATAGAAATAATCATGGACAAACATAAATATAAAGGTCAGATATTTACCCCCTTGTTGATGCGAGAACAACGCCGCGAAAATCACCTCAATCGGAGCTCTAGAACTCAAGATATGGCTAAAATACTAAATTTCTCGGATAAAATAACAATGCCCAGATATTATTTTCGGAAACACTGTTCACACAGGGCACTATTCACGTGCACTGCACTATTAACCCACGCTGCACCGTTCACCCGCGCGGTTACTGTTCATGCGCGGGTACTGTTCACTACTTCTACAAATTACACCAACAACCAATTAATTGCAGCACAACTATTTTTCACTAAAATGGCTCTAACTCCATCATACAAACTCGGAATAAAACGATTCTTATTCCTATGAGTCACAAATAATAATACGAACACAACCCTTCAATCGAAACTCAATTCGGAGCTCGTTTGCTTAGTTCAATACCCATTTCGCTTGTTAAACAATTAACTAACACATCGCGTCAAAAACCCAATCACGACTTGATGAAATTAAACCAGAATTTTCAGATCAGTCCTATAATTCATGTTTTAAATTCCGGATGTCTCGAAATCAAATTTGGATCTCTAGAACTAAAAATGAACATTTAGATCATTACATTTATGCTCAAAACAATAAAAATCTTCTAAAAATGACCCGTTGGGCATCCGAAAAACACCCGAGGCCCCGACCAATAACACCAACCAGTCCCAAAATACATTACAGACATGTTCGAGGCCTCAAATCACATCAAACAATGCTAAAATCATGAGTCAACCTTCAATCAAAGATTTATGAACTTTAGAACTTCCAACTTATATTTCCGATGCTGAAACCTATCAAATCACGTCCGATTGACTTTAAATTTTGCACACAAGTCGAAAATGACATAATGAAGCTATAGCAACTCTTGGAATTCCATTCCGACCCTCAGATCAAAATCTCACCTATCACCCCGAATTCGCCAAAATACTAACTTTGCCAATTTAAGCTTAATTCTACACTGGCCATCACAAAAATATTCCGAACACACTCCTAAGTCTCAAATCACCTAACGAAGCTATCCGAACCATAAAATTCACATTTCGAGCCCGATATCAAAATTTCCACTTCCGGTCGAATTTTCTCAAAAACCTTCAAATTTCTATCTTTAGCCAAACGGCTCCAAAATGACCTACGAACCTCCAAACTCACTTCCGATCGCGCTCCCAAATCCAGAATCACCATACGGAGCTACTCCCAGTCTCGAAATCCCAAACAGACATCAATAACACTGAAATGCATTTTAAGCCAAACTGATGCAATTTCTTCTAAAATGCTATCTTCCACAATAGTCGCCAAAATGCTCCCGGGTTATCCAAAACCCGATCCAGGCATATGCCCAAGTCCGAAATCATCATACGAACCTGGTGGAACCTTCGGATCCCAATTCCGAGGTCATTTATTTAGAATTTTAATCCTAGTTCATTTCTTCAACGTTAAGCTTTCAAAATGAGAATTTCCATTTAGATTTGACTCCAAACTTCCTGAATTTTAATTCTGACCATACACACAAGTCAAGATACCTGAGATGAAGCTGCTCATGTCCTCAAACTGCTGAATAACGTGCCGGAGCTCAAAACGACCGGTTGGGTCGTTACAATGAGACTCAATATTAGCTTTCATTCTTTCTTGTTGCGGCGTGCAACCTGATCCCAATCATATATTACTGTTGCGGCGTGCAACCCGATCCAATACATATAATCCTAATACATATAATATTGTTGTGACGTGCAACTCAGTCCATATAATATAATAATATTGCAGCGTGCAACCCGATCCATATAATATAGTATTATTGTGGCGTGCAACCCGATCCATATAATATTATATTATTACGGCATACAACCCAGTCCACATAAAAATCAACATCAATCACGAGATAATCCCGGCAAGGGAATAATAAGGAAATAAAAATATCTCGGCAAGGGAGTCAATCAACAAGAATAAACACGTCCTGGCAAGGGAACCAACAGTAAGAATTAAATATGTCCCGGCAAGGGCATCAGCTATAACCAAACTTGTACCAATAATTAACTTCACAATGATACCTCAACCACACAACAAAACATAATAAGCACGCGATAACTACACCGTCAACCATAACAATTGGACATGTAACCTAATTGCATGAAGTCATAGAGGAATCACAATCAAGAAGTATGCAAACAACAAGGAGGACAATCACTTCGATTATGGCAACTAAAGGTCAATGCAACACATAGGAATTCAAGGAAAGCTAACAATATCATATGGAGCATATAGAGACAGTTTAAGCATTCATCAAACTTAATCATAGCGAAATACTTTTCACACTTGAACACAAGAACCTACGAACCCTAAAGAATACTTTTCACAATTAAGTTCGAGCACACACTCATCACCTTACATGCACAGACTACAATTAGCATAGAAGACTCAATTCCCAATGGGAAGTCCCCCACACAAGGTTAGGCAAGATACTTACCTCAAAGACAACAAACTGATACTCTACAATGTACTTCTCGGGTGAAAAGATCTCCGGACGGCTCAAATCTAACCAAATTAACTTCAAAGTACAAATAAAACACATAAGAAACTATTGCGGATCATAATGTTTCAATCTTTACAAAGATACAAAAATCGACCCAAAAGTCGACCCCCAGGGCCCGCACCTCGGAACCCGTCAAATTTTATAAAATCCGATCAGCCATTCTAAAATGAGTTCAGCCATACAAAATTTACTAAATTCCGATACCATTTGGTCCCTTGAATCACGATTTTTCATTTTAGAATTTTTCTTCAAAAGCCAACTCCTTCCCCAACCACAAATACAATTTAAATGATAAAAGTAAGGACAAATTCATGGAATTTATTTAATTATAGTTGAAGAACACTTACCTAATTGAATTACGTGAAAAACCCATCAGGAATCGCCAAGGACCGAGCTCTAGAAGTCAAAATATGATGAAAATGGTGAAACCCTCTATTTTGGGATATATTCTGTCTGCCCAGATTTTTGTGCATCGCGAACGCGAAAGGAGGACCGTGTTCGCGAAGAAGAAAAAGTGAAGGTGCTCAGGTTACTCATCGCCAACGCGACAATGCGTCCGCGAACGCGAAGAAGTGAAATCTGATGACCCAAGGACTGCTCTTTGCGAACGCGTGAACTAGTACGCGAACGCGAAGAGTGGAACGACATAACTACACGAACGCGAGAGGGGAACGCGAAAGCGATGTAGGGAGAGACAGAGCTACGCGAACACGAACGCAAAGAAGGATTTCAGGTGGTCAGCAAGAAAGCTTCGTGAATGCGAAGGCTTTTCGCGAACGTGAAAGAAGATACCAGAAGCAGAAAACAACATTTCAAAAACAAGGGAAAATGACCCGAAGCCCACCCGGAACACACCCGAGGCCCCCGGGACCCCGTCTAATCACGCAAACAAGTCATATAACCTAACACGGACTCGCCCGAGGTTTCAAATCACATAAAACAACAACAAAACAACGAATCAAACCAAAAAATCAAGATAATGAATTTCCAAATCTTCAAATATCAAATCTCATGCCGAAACCTATCAATTCAACTCAGAATAGCGCCAAATTTTGCAGACAAGTCCAAATTGACATAACGGAGCTGCTCTAACTGTAGGAATCGCATTCTTACCCCAACATCACAAAAGTCAACTATGGGTCAAACTTTTCCATTTTTAAAACTTCAACTTTTCCAACTTCCGTCGAAACACCTCAAATTACCCTACGGACCCCCAAATCCGAATCGGGATGCGCTCCTAAGTCCAAAATTACCATACAAAGCTGTTGGGATCACCCATGACCCATTCCGGGACCGTTTACTCAAAAGTCCAATTCTGGTCAAATTTTCACTTTTTAAACTTCCACAACTAGGTTCCTTCTTCCGGTTCAATTCTAATTCTTCCGGAAACCGAATCCAACCATGCACACAAGTCGATATACCAAATGCGAAGCTGCTCGAGACTTCAAACTGCCGAATCGGGCGTAATTGCTCAAAACGACCAGTCGGGTCGTTACACTTTATGACTTATAAGAACCGACGATTTAATCTTTCGTGCATAAGTTAAACTCTATACACTAAATCATCTACTATATAAGCAAATAACATACTGACAAATGCATGATCTATTTAAAATAAAATATTATTGAATTGAATAAATAAATAAGTGTTCCATAAAGAATACTAAAATAAAATGTGTGGTTTAAACTTTTAAAGTATATCCTAACATAAACATCCCGATCATTTTTTGCAAATTGGTCAAAAAGGATCAAATCTTTATTTGCATCATAATCAATCGTGGGTTCATTAGGTGATAAAGAAAATTGAACACAATATAAATATTAGTACTAAATATACACTTGAAGAAAAAAGATAAAGTTAGAATAATATTAAACTAGAAAACGAATCCACATTAATCTTCCGATTGAATTTATGTAGTTACTTAATTTTAGCGAAAGTTGTTGAAGCTATCTCGTGGTTGAACATGGACTATCACGATATTTGCCTGCAAAATCTTATTGGTAGCTGAAGTTTACAAAAATGCTAAACCAAATTTGTTTTTATCGAAACCTCTGATGTTGTGCATTATTGTAGTCACGCGCGCTGTAGATATTTGAAATATTTATCTAATTAATATTAATAATGCAGCAGTAAAATGATAGGTTTCCATCATCGTCTGTGATGCTTCTCTCCCATAACTTGTGCAGCCAATGTCACGACCCAATTCCATAACAGGTCATAATGGCGCCCGACACCGTTGCCAGGCAAGCCAACTCGGAACATTTCTAACTTCTTGTGTTAATTTTATCAGAAATTAAGGGAAATAAATACTCCAATTTGAATTCAAAACCAAAAGTAATAGATAATGTAAGTAACATAATTATACAACCCAAAACGTAAGTCTACCAATATGTGTGTGCCAAGACCTGGTGTCACAAATATGGGCATCTAGTAGAGTATACAAAAGAATATCTCTATCCTACTGTCCGAGATAAAAAAAGATAGCAAAAGTAAAGGAAGACTCCATCTGGCTGCTGAGCGGCATAGGAAGGAAGCAGCTCACCGTGGAAGTCTCTGCCACAAGCTCAAGGGCGCGCACCGGGCTGGTAACCAGATGTATCTGCCTCAAATCCTGTACAATTAAGTACAGAAGTGTAGTATGAGTACATAAACAATGTGTACCCAGTAAGTATCCCGTCTAATTTCGAAGAAGTAGAGAAGAGAGGTCGACTCGATATTTACTAGGGTCAATTAATATGAGAAGAGTTCATAATAAGCATGGATTTCGCAAGTTATTAACATTTAATAATCATGGAGTAACAGTTGTTTCCCAAGTACTAACATGGATGCTAGCCCATAGTCAAAGCAGATATGTAACGCCACCCTTGAAGGACTACTAAGCAAAATATGCATAAATAATCACCGTGGGACGTACGGCCCGATCCAACATAAAATAAACTATGCACTGCCGAGGGTCGAATGGCTCGAACTATAGGTGCATCTATTACCCCGCTCGCAAATTACCCGTGCGAAGCGGTCAAACAGAAATAAGCTCATTGACAAGCAACAACAACAATCAATATATATGTGAGGAGTAGCCATACACAGGAATGCCAATTATTCTCTTTTAAAAGACCAAACAGGATAAGGGTCATTCTCTAGTCTCATTCTTCTTAATCAAAATAGTTCATGCGAATCCAAATTAATCAAACTGTACTAGAATATCACGTAAAGCATGCTTATGGGTCCTAAACTACCCGGACTTAGCATAATAGTTGCTACGCACAGACTCTCATCACCTAGTACGTACGTAGCCCCTGAATATAATGACAAATAATTCAATTATCATGCCTATGGGGACAATTCCCTCTTACAAGATTATAAAGGAGACTCAACCCGCTCCAAAGTGCGCTTTCAATATCAAGAACAAGCAAGAGCCCTCAATTCGGATCCAAACAATCACAAACTAGTTAAATGAAGTAAGAACTAGTCAATATAGGCTTACGAGATCGAATTCTAACTATTTAAAAAATTTCCCAACCTTTTTGACATGTTTCCTAAATTTTGACCCCCGACTCACATGCCCGGATTCCGAGATTTTCCGAAGAAAGTTGTTCTCCACAACCCAAGGATCAATAATATATGATTTCTAGTTTATTTCATA
Source organism: Nicotiana glauca (assembly GCA_026770625.1). NCBI lineage: Eukaryota > Viridiplantae > Streptophyta > Magnoliopsida > Solanales > Solanaceae > Nicotiana > Nicotiana glauca. The sequence continues at coordinate 49,365 of MU724645.1, forward strand.
ATAATTTTGTGGTCAAATCTTAGTTTTAATAAAACCATAGGTCTAGCTCTAACTCTTTGATTTCACCAAATTTTTAGTGTTTAATCTATCTAATATACATGTATTTAAACTAATAATGAGTGAAAATAACTTACCTTGCAATGCTAAGTGAAAAACTTCTCTCAAGAGCCTCCAAATCGCCCAAAGGCTGAGTGTAAAATGATAAAAATGGTCTTTGAGCTCGAATTAAATAAAGCTCACTGCCTACCGACTTCCGCTTCTGCGATTAGGGGACCGCATCTGCGGTCCCGCACCTGCGAAGGGGGAGCCGCATCTGCGGAACTAGGCAAAAGGGGCTAGACCGCTTCTGCGGTCTGAGGCACGCATCTGCGGTTGGGAAGCCGCTTCTGCAGTTCTAGCCTGGATTGCCCTTGGTCGCTTCTGCGGAGTCATGATCGCACCTGCGGTCCCGCATCTGCGGCCCTAGGACCGCAGATGCGGTTATGACAGAAGCAGCAAACTTAGCCCTTTTCTCCAAATTTCTACTTCACTCGAGCCTCGTCCGCTCCAGAAAATACCGACAAGTCCAAAATTATGAGGGGGACCTACTCGAACCCTTGGAACGCTCAAAACAATGCTAAATCTAGGAATCACCTCCCTAAAACCAAATGAATCAAACTAATGAACTTCAAGTTCTTAAGTCTCCTCTAACGAGTCAAAACACCCTTAAACTACTCGGATTGACACCAAATTTTACGGGCAAGTCTTAAACGATATTTCGGACCTGTACGAGCTTCGAAACCAAGATACGAGCCCGATACCTAGGAAATTAATGATTTCTAAGCTTTCTTTCATTCTTTAAAACTTCATTTTAACAATTTCTAATAAAAATTCATTACTCGGGCTAGGGACCTCGGTATTCGATTCCGGACATCCGTCCAGGTCCCATATTTTTCCATGAACCCTCCGAAACCGTCAAATCACGAATTCATGTCTGTTTTTCCAAAAAGTTGACTGAAGTCAAACTTGGTCTTTTAAGAGAATCCTAAAGAAACAATTGGACATATTTTACTCAAAACTCTTCTAACTCCCGAATCCACCGTCTCCGCAAGTCGTAAATTAGCTAAAAATAGCACGGTAATTTTTAGTTAAGAGAACATGGTTCTAAAAGGTAAAACGACCCGTCGGGTCGTTACAGCCAAACACGACATGTTTTTCCTTAGTAACTAGTATTAGTACCCGCGTGGATGCGCGGACACTAATCATATTAATTATTTAAGTTATTTGGATTGTATGTAAATAATCTTAAAATTTACACTTTCTCATTAAATATAGATAATCATTGGATATTAACTACATGAAAAAAATTAATCATTTCTTCTATTTTTCTTTTTTGATACCATTCTTGACGTTGTCATTGGATCCTAAAAATAGTCAAGAAGCAAAATAATAACTCATATTTATGGTAAATCAATCAAATGTTGAGACAATGAATGACTCTTTGGATAAGACTTAACTCTTTTACTACTGCTTGAACTCTTATTGGTTTGTTGATACCTCTTAAAAAATATTTCTTTCTTAAAATTTTAATTTCTAAAACATTATTTTTAATAATAATATTTTTATAATAATGTTATTGAAAATATTGTTCTTAATTCAAAAATCATTCTAGTTGCCTATCTAAAAATATAAAATTCTTTAGCTAGTGATTCTTTTTACTCCATTTTGATATTTGACATTAATCATGTTAAATATCTGAGTTATTTGAATAATACATAAATAACCTTAACATTAGACCTTCAAAATAATTATAGATAATCGTTATATATTAATTAAGAAACACTACATGAAAAAAAACTAATATTTTTTCAATTCTCGTAGTGATAATTTTATTTTTGCACTATTCTCATAGGTGTCATTGGAACCTAAAAATAGCCACAACGTAAAATAATAACTCATATTTATGGTAAAAGACAAAGGTTGACACGATATAAATGATTTTTCGATTACAACATGACTCTTATACTACGACTTAAATTCTTATTTGGTATGATTTTATCTTTCAAAAAATATTTCTATTTTAAAATTTCAATTTCTAAAACTTTATATATATTACAATAATAATTATCTTATTAATGATGTAAGTAAAGATATTATCCTTAATTTAAAATTAACTTTAATTGGCTATCTAAAATTTAAATGATTATTTGGCCGGATATATTTCAGTATGACTCCACTTTAAGTTTATCGATATCACTAGCTCCAGAATTTAAATTTTTAATACCCTATATATACAAAATTTTGTTATTTGAATTAGTAAATATTAAATTAGTTGGTTATTATTATTATTATTATAAAATATTTCATATATTGTCTTAAAATTATCAAGTAATTTATTTTCCGACACCATACTTGGCTTAGCCTCAATGCAAGCTACTCCAATTGCATTTCAATCCAAATTTGAATATCGTGTCAGTTTGTTAGTAATAGTAATTTTTTAAAAATGACACATAATGTAAATTAAAAAAATATATTCTAAGATATCCGTATCTTATAATCTATGTATTTGAGTTAAAAAAAAAATTAAAATTGATGAGATTAACTTTCAAATTTTTTATACTCAACAAAGATGAAGCATAATAAAAAATTTGTTGCCATCTTTTATTTCTCATTTTAGATCTTTCTAACATTTTTTTTCAATGTTTATTTTCTTTTATCTTATTTTTTATGTCATTATTTCTTTTATTACAAAAAAATAATTTATTTCACTATAAAAGGATGAGTATTAATAAGAATTGTCTGTATATGAACATTAATTATATTTTTAGTCTTTGGTTGAAGTTATTTCATTTTTTTCTTTTGTCTTCATCTAATCAGCCTAAATAGGTGCTCACCTGACCACTTAAATAAAAAAATTAAATGATGTGTAATTTATATATAATCCATATATAATGTGTGTATAATCGTGTGTTATCGGTATATCATCTATTTATATTAGCTATAAAAAGTAAACAATAAATATGACCGGATATTATGTAAATATTCCATAAGATTTCGATTTTTTGAGTTTATCCATGATATAACTTCTATTATAATAATTTTAAAACTCTCTACTAATGTTAAAAAATATCTTATCTTTTTATTATCTTTGAATTTAAAAAAGTAAAGAGTTTGTTTGAAATAATTTGTTTACATTTTAAAAATTAATGATTCACGTCATACCCATTTTTTCTTTATATATACTCTATGTTACACTTAAAAGTCGTTGTAGAAACTATTAATTAAAAACCAATTGACACGACACAAAATCCACTAAGGGTCGTGGTGGTGCCGGACACTATTGTCAGGCCAGCCAAGTCAAATACTAAATTGAATCTCGCTTAACACTTTTGAAATACAGGATTTTTTCTTCATTATTTAGAAATTTTTAAGGAATATATTTTCGAATCGAATTTAAAAGTTAAGCAATTAATACAATAATTCGCACCATCCCAGAATCCGAAGTCACAAGTGCATGAGCATCTACTGACAAGAGAAATAACATACAACATCCGTCCGGAATATAATGGACGGAAAGTAAATACAGTACAAAGGAAGGGACTACTCTAGCTGCGGCCGTCTCGAATGATGCAACTCACCTAGTCCCAGCATCATCCATGCTGCTACGCCCAATAGGCTGCTAGAGTTGTATATATACCTGTGCAACAAAAATGCACATAAGTGTAGTATGAGTACGTAATCAACGTGTACTCAGTGAGTGTCCCGCCTAATCCCGAAGGGGTAGAGATGAGATGGTCAACTTTGACACACTCTAATGGTCCAACGGTTATTTATTCTCAATATACATATCAACAATGGATTTATTATCTAATATGATTTTTATCCAAATAGAGGAAACAAGTAAACACATAATTTCTTTATAGAAAATTTTCAAGGTTTCTTTTTATTATTAACAATATGATCTCGAGTCATAGTGAGGCATGTAACAGCTTAAATAAATCCAGGCAGCAATATAAGCATGCGCAAATCATACCGAGGCGACGGCCCGATCCAACAGAAATAAATGTGCACTTGTCGGGGGTCGACGACGCGCCTATAGATGCATCTATTAATCTGCCGAGGCGTTCGTCCCGGTCCAAAATAAACACATAAGTGATACAAAATAGTAACATCATAATCCTTTAATAGCTCCAACCACCTCCTCTGCCTCAAGTTCAACTTCTTCTGCTTGAACAATTACTGCAGACTCTTGTGACAGATAATCAGTCAAGAATTCAACGTGGAGCAATTATCCAAGAAGGGTCAGTTCTCTTTAATAATTTGGGAAAACGAAGCTTAAGTCTCTGTAGAAATCCATTTATTAATTTGATGTGATTTATTACCCCTCTCGCGAATCTTTCATGCGACGCGGGTACACGTAAAGTACATGCTCAGATAACCACATTAGATTTTTTTATCAGGGAAAGATTATCCAAATAAGACAATTCTCTGTTTAACAATTCAGGAATGATGTTTAATCTCTTTTAAATTTTTTTACTAATCAAGCGTGGTTTAAACAATTCAAGTCATCGATGGGTTCATAATTAATTCAAGTATAACATGTTGATGGGTCCTAACTACCCGGACAATAGCATAATAGTAGCAACGCACGGACTCTCGTCACCTCGTGCGTACGTAGCCCCCACAATTAGGAGCACTTAATCATTCACTTCACCTATGGGGTAAATTCCCCCTCACAAGATTAGAAAGAAGACTCACAACTTCTGGAATTTGATTCCGACCCCGATATCAAAAAGTCAACCCCCCGGTCAAACTTTCCAAAACCTTCAACTTTCTATCTTTAGCCAAATG
>MU724651.1:0-10727 GCA_026770625.1 Nicotiana glauca
ATTTTTGTCATTTTCTTTAATTTTGCTTTAAAACAAATTGCTACCTAATTAATACTAAGAATGAAATAAAATCCTAAATGCATATTTTGTATTTTTAACATGAGTTATTATGCAACTAATTAATACGACAAAAATTTCTAAAAATTGTAAAATTATTTAATTTGCAACTTTTGAAATAATTTGCTTAGGGTAAAAATTACGTGCTCACAAATATTAGATACGAACACTTACGACTCAACTCTACACACGATTTAGATTCAGGAAGAAGGTAACAACCCTAGATGTCATGTAGCCTCATGATTATAAATGTGGCGTGCTACACATCCATAATCAAGACTCTACTAGACACGGCTTATAGACAATCCCTAGAACAGACCTACTCTGATACCAAGTTTGTCACGACCCAAACTGGAGGGCCATGACTAGCACCCGGTCATACTTACCGAGCACCAACGTACATTTTATCTAACCTTCTTTATTATCTTTTAGGGCTGACGAGATCAATATAAATGGTAGACATGGATCGTGGACAACCAATAATAAAATATGATGGCATGGACATATATAACATGGGATGACCAGACAATCAAGAAACTATATATACGGTACGAGCTACCACGCTACCATGAAAGGCTATACAAAAAAAACCATCCGACAAGGCATACAAAACTATACATGAGTCGACACCTGTCTATGAGCCTCTAAAGGAACATAAGTGTTGCAACATAGCCGGAACAGGGCCCTGACATACCAATAATGTCTATAACAAAAATGCATACCAAGATCACGGCAAGTCTGGAGAAGGGATCTCGCCAATCACCGCTGAACTGGACAGCCTATTGTGGTAGGGGAGCTGCACCTGCCTGTCTATCAGGACCTGCAACACGACATGCAACATCCACAAACAAAAGGACTTCAATACGAATAAAGTACTAAGTATGTAAGGTAGGGAACCATAAATACGAACAGTAATGTAAGTATGGATAGAGAATATACAACATGCAACATCTGAGTACCTCTGAGGGCTATTGGCATGAAATGCATGATAAATATGTATAAATACATAAAATTTTAAAACATATGCCTCTGTGGGCATCATCATCATTATATCATACCCGGCCATAATAGGCTCGGTAAAAACGTACTAGGCCATCATAAGGCTCGGTAGAATCGTACCCGGCCACATAGAGCTCGGTAAAACCCAATTGATTAGTGGTTGCATAATAGGTGCTGTACCCGGTCGACTATAGCGCGGCTCGGTAGAGTAAAATAGATACATATATATAATGCATGCTCGACTCATGGAAACACGTTATAGAACTTTTGGAGTGACGTAAGGTCAGTATCCTCTGTACACGTTATTAGGACTAACTCTTAACTATGAACCTTATAAGAATCAAGAAGTACCAACAAAATTGATAACATAAGAATAAGAGAAGCAACAACAACATCAATCGTTCCATAAGAGGGGATATAATGTAAGTACTGCTAGCTTCTAAGAGTAGAGTATCTTTAGAAGCATGTTCATTACATTATGTACGATTGGAGTCGTGCAAAAGAAGTAAATGGATATACTCACATACCTTGTATATACTGCCCCAATCTCAAGCTATGCAATTGTCACAACTCCTTAGTCTACAATAAGAGAAACAATACTATCGTTATCATTAAGCATCATAACTGTTATGTATCGACAACAACCTATTTACGATGAAACAGACGGCACCTCCCTTATATATATGACTTCACACAATTCAAAACAATCACCAAACATCCCAAATAACATCAACAATAATCATATTGAGCCTCCCAAAATAGTCCATGCACAACCTAATCACTTCCTACATATGACGGCCACCATAGTCGTGTCAAATGACCCGGAAATATTACGAAGAACTACCAGCACACAAACCTACATATATATGGTGTTTCTCCACACCCTTACTCCTCCAAAACTCCACAAAACAGTAGTAAAACATGCATCCCAAAAATAACATAAAACAGTCCACAAAACAACCCGCTACAAGTGAATAACTCGAACTCACAGCTTCCGATCACCGTCCCATGAGTGCTTAATGTATAGAATGAATTACCATGAATTTACAGCAGAAAAAAATGTATGAAAGAGTTCAGTAACTTAAATTACTTTTTGGATAACTTGGCCCTTCCCTTGATTCTTCAAACTCTAGGTTTTACCTTCAATTAGAACTTGAAAGAGAGGGAAAATCGATTAGGGTTTGTGTGGGATTTTCGGGGAGGAGTTGCAGGGGTTCAATTTGGTTTTAAAGGTCTTAAATAAGGGTGAAATAATTGAGTTTATAACCCCTTAAAAGTCCTCTCTTGACCGACTTTGGGACTTTCACTTTTGTCCTCTCATTTTGGCATGTATGTGATACACCTACTTGTCACCTACCAATTTGCGCAGGCTTGCAAAAATACAAATATCTCTATACTCCGAGATCGTATTGACAAATGGTTTAATGAGTTGGAAACTAGACTCATGGATCTTTACTTTAGTGGGTAGATCACCCCGTAATTCCTCATAAATTGGGAGAAATACTTAGAAATATTTGACCTAATGTTTAAGTAAAACTATGAATCTAAGTTGCGACAACTTTTGTCGACTTTTGTTTCATAACTCGTTTGACTTCAAGACTATGAAACAGATATTAAATGATTCAAATACCTTAAAACATGACCTCTTGAGTGTGTTAAGCATCTATAGGTTTACCCGAAAATACGAGTTATAACATCCTTGATTCGTTTAACTTCTAATACTTGTTAATCACCCTTATACACCCTTGTATCACTTAAGATCAATAGGATTGACTTCTTATCATCTTAAAGATAATCTCTTTGTGGATTTACGTCGACTACGTTATGGCATGAACTAACATACGTGAATATGGGTTGTAACAAAACACCTGGAGGGGAGATACAAAGCAATCAAAAAAGCCCAGAACTGAGTTGTACCAGGGAGTTTCCAACTCTGTCCACAAGTATATTGAGAGGTTATTGAATAGGAGAGTACATAGGTGGAAAGGGGATACAACCATGCTTTCTCACAGCTAATAGTGGGCCACCTATTAGAGCTTAATGACTTGGGTGATTTGGAATGTGAGGGGAATAAATAAGAGATATAAACAAAAAGAACTAAAGATATATGTACATAATAAGCAAATAAAGTTAGCTGGTTTTGTGGAAAATAGAGTCAAGGAGAACAGAGCGAACAGGGTATTCTAAAACATCCTACCAGGTTGGGAAATGCAGAACAATTATCAAAATGTAATTAATGGGAGGATTTGGCTGATATGGGATCCTAAGGTATATTGTATTGATGTAGAAAAGACAGAAGCTCAACTAATTCATTGCACAGTAAGGGGGGGAAGGGATGGATTTGAAGCTTGCCTCACACTAGTCTATGATTTCAACATAATTGAACAAAGGAAAGCTCCATGGAGTAACTTGAGAGATATTTCAACACAGGTGACAAAGCCTTGGATAATTGGTAGAGATTTCAATGCTATGCTATATACTCCAGACAGGTTGTATGGAAATCCAATAGCAATGAGTGAAATGGTAGACTTTACTGACTGTATTCATAATCTGTTTCTACATGAATTGGCATAGAAGGGAGAGTACTATACTAGGTCCAACAAACAACAGGGTAATGACAGGATATTGTGTAGAATTGATAGGGTGTTTGGTAATGACTTGTGGATGTCTAATTGGGGATATATATGTACTGAATATGATGTGCTATTAATATCTGCTCACTCTCCTATGTTGATGAACATCAAATCTATGAGAACCAATATCAAAACACCATTTAGATTTTTTAATGTATGGACAGATCATAAGGAGTTTGGCAATATAGTACAGTCCATATGGAATAAAAAGATTAGCAGAGAATGAGATGGAGAATGTATGGAAAAAGCTTAAAGCTCTGAAACCTTTATTCAAGAGATTAACTTCTGATGAATATAAGGGAATAACAAAAAGAATTGAAGATGCAAGAAATGACCTGGTTACAGTCCAAGAAAAGATACAAAGCCAATATAGTGACAGCCTGCTGGAGCAAGAGAAACAATCACTCCAACAATTAGAGAAGTGGTCTCTAATTGAAGAGAGCATTCTGAGGCACAAATCAAGGTCAAATGGATTAAACTGGGGGATGGCAATAACAAGTACTTCTATTCTATTGTAAAAGAGAGAAGTCAGAGAAAGCAAATACTGGAGCTGACTACAGAAGATGGAAGGAAGGTTAATAACCAGGCTAGCATTAAAGAAGAGTTTATAAGGTTTTACAAAAACCTGATGGGGGCTTCTACCAAGACATTACCAGCAATCAACAATGAAATAATGAAGAATGTCCCTAAGCTTAATCATGAACAACAACTTAGTTTGATTGTAGAAGTGACAAAATAAGAAGTATATAAGGGCCTATGTGCCATACAAGAGGATAAAGCTCTTGGAGTTGATGGATACAATTCATGATTTTTAAGAAAGCATGGCCAATATTGAAGCAGGAGATTGTGTAAGCAGTGCATGATTTCTTTAACACTGGGAAAATGTATAAAGGTATTAACTGTACAGCAATTACTCTTGTCCCCAAAGTAAATAGCCCAACTACAGCAAGAGAATTTAGGCATATTGCATGTTGTACTATCCTCTATAAGATCATATCTAAAATACTAGCAAGTAGACTACAGGGAGTAATTGCTAGTGTGATAAGTGAAGCTCAGGAAGGATTCATTCTAGGAAGGAAAATACCAGAAAATCCTATCCCATGAACTTGTGAAGGCATACATCAGAAAGAACTCTTCCCCAAATTGTATGATCAAGATTGATCTAACCAAAGCCTATGACTCTATAGAATGGATATTATTGGAACAAGTAATGATTGAGTTGGGATTACCTAATAAGTTTCAACAATGGGTGCTTACATGTGTAAAGACTATGACCTATTCAATTATCCTCAATGGAGAACCCACTGAGCCATTCCCAGCTGCAAAAAGATTGAGACAGGGAGATCTCATGTCTCCTTTACTCTTTTCAATTGCTATGGAGTACTTGAGTAGAAGCTTGAATGGACTGAAGAAAGAAAAGGAATTCAAATATCATCCAAAGTGTGCTAAGCTTGGCATAACTCATCTGAGCTTTGCAGATGACCTGTTGCTCTTTGCAAGGGGTGACATGACCTCAATCACCTAGTTACAACACTGTCTTAACCACTTCTATGCAGCTTCAGGCTTGAAAGCCAACTAGGAAAAGAGTTCAATATTCTTTGGAGGTGTTACTCAATTGGAAAGTGCAGAGATTGTACAGAAATTTAGGTACTCTAGAGGTACATTACCAGTGACGTACCTAGGAGTCCCTTTAACCACAAAGAAGATATCCATAGCTCAATGGCAACCACTTATTGAAACGATGGTGGCAAGAATTTCTTTATGGACAGCAAAAAAACTCTCATATGCATGAAGAATTCAATTAGTGCAATCTGTCCTATTTGGTATTTAGGCTTATTGGTCCCAACTGTTTCTAATTCCTGACAAGGTTCTGAAGACTATTGAAGCATACTGTAAAAACTATGTGTGGTCAGGAGTTAATGTCATCACAAGAAGATCTCTGGTATCATGGGATAAAATATGTACTCCTAAAAGTGTTGGAGGACTAAACCTAATCAACCTTAAGCTATGGAACAAAGCAGCAGCAGCAAAGAACTACTAGGACCTAGCTAACAAAGGAGATAAAATGTGGATCAAATGGATATATGCATACTACATAAAAGGCCAATAGATCGCTAATATGCAAATACCAAAGAAGGCTTCCTGGTTAGTGAGAAAGATGGTGGAGGCAAGAAGCTCAGTGACAACAGTCCACATTCAGCAAAAAAATAATAGCAGCATGATCAAGCAAATATATTTGGCTATGATGGGGCAACTGCCAAGAGTAGAATGGAAGATGTTCATGTTTGGGAATGAAGCAAGAGCAAAAGCAAAGTTCACAATGTGACTATACTTCCAAGATAGGATGCTAACCAGTGACAAATTAAACAAATGGGGAATGCAGGTAGAAAGGGAATGCAGTCTATGTAAAAAACATGATGAGAACAGGCAGCGTATCCTTATTGAATATGAGTATGCTAAGAGTGTTTGGAAAAAACTGCTACAATGGATGCAGAGGCAACCAATCTGGGCAACCTCATGGGACCAACACTGGAAATGGGCAACAGAGAATGCTAAGGGGAAATCAAGTAAGGCAGGTGTTTAGAAGATGGTATATGCAGAAGCAATTCATGAGATATGGAATGAGAGAAACCATAGGATATTTAAAAAACAAAGCAAGAAAGCTGAAGAAATAGCTAGGAACATAACATGTATATGTAATGTTAGAGCAACAAACCAAAATAGACAGCTTATATAGAAATTACAGTTTTTATTGTAAATATTAATAGAGAGGAGGTGAGTATAGTAGTTACATGTATAGGACGGAGTGATAGAACAAAAAGGACAGTAGGCTGAGGTTGAAAGACAACTGTGGATATGTGAAATTTCAATGGTGTTTAATGAAAATTTCTAATTACCAAAAAAAAAAGTAATTTAGTTGTGTTACAAAAATAGAAAAAAATCACAAAAATAACTCATTTTTGCATTTTAGCTTCGCATTTTGTAGTTTTCTTTTAATTTAGTAATTAATTAGTTGTGGTAATTATTATTTACAGTTAATTAATTTAATTTGGTAGGTTAATTTGGTTTAGGGATTAATTTAGGCTTTATTTTTAATTTTGAAAAAGGAAAATATTTGAATTTGAAAAGAAATTGAAAGAAAAAGGAAAACAAAAGAAGGAAGTCTAATTTTGGGCAAAATCCACTTAAATTCCCCAAGCCCAATTAATTTAATACTTGAAATTCGTTCAAGCCGGTCCAGATCCATGTCCCCTACCCATTCCACCCGTATAATTTCCAAAACGACCCTGTTTCAACTGTTTTTGATCAGGACCGTCGATCTCACTTGATCGGACGGTCCGGAACTGAGCCCCATTTTAATATATAACTATCCTAAAGCCTACCCCCCTCTCTCTAACTCATATCTCTCACTTCACCCCTTCATCAAAGACCAGCATAACCCTAGAGCTCCGCCCTGAATTTCCACTATTCTAGCCGGCGACACTACCTCAAATCAGTCCCAAAATGACACCACAAACTCCCATTCACCTCCCCATCCCAAATATCCATTCCCTTTCCCTCGAATCAGACCCAAGCTTTACGAATCTTGGATCAAAAATTCGATTGAAAATCCTAAATGGTCCAAAACCCCTCAAAATCACACCCCAGACTCCTTTTCGTCCCCTCTCTACAAATCGACCATTAATTCCTCTTGAATCATCACCAAACAAAGTTGATTTCATATCTAAAAAGGGCCAAAGAGTGAAAGCAAAAATCTCCCAAATCTTTCCAGGCTTCGATGACTTAGTTAGGACTATAATTGTTGTTTCTCATCGATTTAACAAGAACCCACGACTAATACCAATTACGGCTCGAAATCAAAAGTGTTAGAGGTCCTTTCAAGCCATTTCCAGACCTTGTTTTAGGTATTTAAGTTCTTTCTTTATTTTTGTTCTTCTCATCTTCATCTCTTCTGATTTTCTGTTTATTTTTCTCTATTTTTTATTGGTTGATTGTTCTGTGCATATTTAGGATTAAGTTGCACTTAGTTTAAATCAATTGCTTTGTTAAACATGTGTTGATTTTTTTGGTCTTTTAATATTTTAATATTATTTTCGATAAAAAAAGAAGAAGGAAAAAGAAAGATCTCATATTTCAGATTTTGCTTTAGTTTGTTTGGGGAGTCCGTTTATGAATTGAACTGGGCCTTGAAAATCAAAAGCCCAAAAAGGGGGAATTAACCCGGTTGACAGGCCTATTTTTAGAATTTGTACCTTGGGTCAACACTGACCCGTTTGGTTCACTGAATTAATTTTCAGGGGTTTGAGGGTTACATTAGGAATTCTAGTATAAGGAATCTCTCGTAACTGAATAGGAAAATTTCTAGGAAGATGGGGATTGGGACTGATTCAGAAAATTGATTTTTAAGCTAGGGATTAAATAGTAAAGATGAAAATTCCAAAAGGGTAAAAGAGCAAAACTAAAATTATTTTCTGCTGCCCTAAGGCTTTCCTATAGAGGCACTCTTTCTTCTCTCACAAGTAAAAAAAAGAGCAGAGACTGAAATACACCAAAAAATTTGAAGAAACGGCTGAGTATTCTCTCAAGTGAAAAGTACTAAAAATTTCTAGAAGTTTGCTTGGTTTTTGAGTTCTAAATTCCTTTTGATAAATCAAAATTTCAAAAGTCCAATAGAATAGTTCAATCTGGGTTTTAAAAGTTTGGAATTAGGTCAAGAATCTGAAGCTTGTTGTGCAATGTTCCATTGTTGTTGCAATATTGCTGCTGTTGACTGAATTTCTAATCGTTAATCACGTCTTTTTCTTTTGTTTGATTGCTATATTCAGGTATTTACTATACTCTTTTGGTGTGGGAAATGGAAGAACATGAAGTTATTTGATCGAGCTGAAAGTTTATGGCATACAGTCTCTTAGATGTTGTTTTCTACATTCCTGAAATCACTAGACTTTATAATTAGCTTAGTGTTCTTCATTATGTTTGCTCTTTTCCATTCTAGTTTAATCTCTGTTTGTAATAGTAGGCAAATCATTAGCTCTAGCCACTTAATTTGAATGATTTGAACTTGTGTTTGTATGAATGGACATGTAAAGGTTACTGCAGCAAAAGGTTCAGTCAATTTACATGAGTTTTTAGACCTGTTTTGGTTTTATTGAAACCATTGTTTGTCTTGGTGTTGATTTCTGCCTGGATTTGCTAAAAATGCAAAGTATAGGTCGGAGGCTAGAAGCTTTCAATTGGAATAAATATCAGTGGTTGTAGTGTGCTATTTGAAGTCATGTATTACCTCATTTCATTGAAGTGGTTAGCTGATTCATTTCCAGGTCAATAGTCAGTATGTAGTCATTTTAGTGTTTGGCTTCTACTTGACTTTCTTCTTTGATAAAAATCAGTAAGCATGAATTTTTTCTTTAAAAGTATGGAATTAGTTAGGTTCAATCCAGGCTAGTAGGGTTGTTTCCTTGAAAACATGTCAGGCTTTTGGCTAAAAATTAGATTCTATTATGATAAAGGGACGAAGTAGTTGATGTTTGAGCCATATAATACTATGGTTTTTTTGAATTTACTATGAAATGTGATTTGGTGCCAAAAATACATTATGCATATGTATTGAACTAGCAAGGTCTGCTGGGGTTTGTTCGTTTCAATCTTAAAGTTTTTTTTTTCTCGTGAAGTAGTGTAACCTGTTACAATCAATTGTGTTGAATCACAAAATTGGACCTTGGGCATTGGCCCAGTTGTGCGAAATATCCTTGCCAGTCCAATACACTGTCTGATTTTTCTTGCAAGCCGGTTTGTGTCTTATGCTTCAATGTAGGCCCACAAAAGTTGATTTAGCATGTTGCCGGTTGATTCCCTCGCATAACCAATCGCTGGTTTTCTTTTTAGTCTATTAGTTCTTAAGGCTAGCTTAAAGTTTGCCTAGATTGAATTCAAATCACATTAAGCCTTTAGCTAATTAATTGGACCTTTGATTAGACTTGAGGCGAGCCACATTAGACAAGTTATAATTTATGGCCCTCAAAAATTAAGAAATACTTTTGATAGAATAATTTGAGTATGCCGTGCCAAGTAAAACCTCAAAACGCATGGCCCTCACTTAATTAATTTTAATCCTTAGAAATCGAGGTGTGCCATTTAGCTAAATTTTTCATGGCCCTCGCAAACTTGAAAGTGGGTAGTTGCTTTAGGCGCGTAATTTAAATTAACTTCCTTAAACTCGGGTGTGCATTTCATGTGACCAAAATCCAATTCTCAACAACGTTAAATAAAATGTGTCGCGAACTGCGGGTGCATTTCATGTGGCATGGTTCAAAGACGTGTTTTAGATAACGTTAAATCTTTCTAAAATTAATTAAAAGCGGTTTAATAATTTAAAACTATACCGCAGGCTAAAACATGTATTAAAATAAAATAATAGGCCAATTATGATAATTTAAAAAACCGTGCTAGAATCACGGAATCCGGGAGTGCCTAATACCTTCCCTCGGATTAACAGAATTCCTTATTCAGAATTTCTGGTTCGCGAACTGAAAAACAGAGTCAATCTTTCCTCGATTCGAGATTTAAAACCGGTGACTTGGGACACCATAAATTATCCCAAGTGGCGACAAAAACTAATCGCATTTTGATTGTCACTTTAATTGAAAATAACTCCCTTATACCCTTCCGGGGGTGAAAATAGGAGGTGTGAGAGCTCTGGCAACTTTGCTGGGGAAAAGAACCCAGAACTTCTAGTTCAGGGTTCAAGAATTCGAGCTTAGAATAATTGTTATATTTAGCTTATTTATTACATGATTTTATTTACATGATTGAGCCTAATGCGCTAAATGTTGCTTTTTACCACTTTGATATTGTTGAACTGTATATAAACTGTTATGAATCTCTCCACTCTCTGAGTCCTCTAAATCATTTGAGAAGGGTGCACTTCGTGTAGTTTCTCTTCTATTAGAGTCATATCCCAATTTTAGAACGAGGTTCAGACAAGTTGCAAAGCCGTTGAAGCTTCTGTATTCCCAGTACGCTCCCCCCCCCCCCCCC
>MU724651.1:11550-57858 GCA_026770625.1 Nicotiana glauca
ATTTTGTGAACTGTATATAAACTGTGTTGAAACCCATCTCCTCTCTGAGTCTTCTAAATCATGAAGAAGGGTTCACTTCGTGTGACTTCTTTTCTGTATAGAGTCTACCCCCAATTTAGAATGAGGTTCGGGTGAGTTGCAAAGTCGGTGAAGCTTCGGTATTCCCGGTACGCTTCCTCCCCCTTGGCTCGAGCTGTCCGCTAGGGTAAGCCAGGTCTAGAACAAATAAACCCAGGTTTTTAAACCTAGAATAACATAGCCTCATGCCGGATCCCTAGTAAGAACGCTTGTTTGCATCACGTGCATTTGACTTTGGGGACTCAACACAAGGGTTGGGTCCGTCTAGAATACGTGTACCCAAAATAACAGACCATTGTGATGCATCCTATGTGCTACATGATGCATTTCTTGAAGGGTAAAAAGGTCATTTGGCGGACCAATGATAGCCGAGGGCAAACAAAAAAGAAAAAAAGAAAAAAAAGAGGGTGAAGCATGAAAATAAGCAAGTAGGGCTCAATTATATTTTTTGTCACATGTTTGTTAAGAAAAAAAAAGCATGAAAATAAAGTTTTGCACTTTTTCATCATTTTTCGAAAATCAGAAAATCAAAAAAAAAGGAAAAAGAAAAAAAGTCAAAAAAGAGTTTACATGTTTCATCGTTTTTAAAGAAACAAAAAGACAAAAAATATACTTTTTCTAACTTAGTTGTTTTTTTAATTCTTGCCTATATCCAATCTGCCCGAACTATGTGAACCTGATTCTCGTCTCTTGGGGCGGGATACGTAGGCGACCCTCATCCGGTCCAACTACTTTTGCAAAAATATTCTAAAAAGATAAAATGTCGCTATTTTGTCATAAATAAATTAAGTGGCGCCATTCTTGTCCAAAAGAGCCAAAAATGCCCCAAAAGGCGTCGGAAGGCTGATTTTGCAAGAATAGCCACCTAGGGCCCTTTTTTAAAAATTTTGCTTGATTAACAAAAACAGCCCTAAAATTATTTTTTTTGTTATCTTGAGGTGCTGAAGGGCTGTATTCGCAAGAATGTTTTGTTCTAAATTTTGAGAAATGGGTGTTTTTATTGAGTCAAAGTAAATCACAGTCTTTTAATCAATCATCTTAAATAAATGTCCAGGATGAGCACAATTGAAACTCAACCTTTCACAGTCCGCGAGATCCCCTTAGAACTACATATGTGGTGGCATGATTTGGGAGAGGTCAGCAGAAATATTGTGATAAAAGCTTTGGGTGGTCTTGTTGGGATTTTGAAGATTAAGCCGAGGCAGGATATAATTGAGGCCCTGATACCCTTCTGGGACCCGGCACATAATGTGTTCTATTTTGCTGATTTTGAGCTAACTCCTACACTCGAGGAAATAGTGTGCTACAATGGTTTTAATGGGAATCTTAGAAATCAATACCCGGTGGCACCTAGAACAGTAACCCCTCATAAGTTTATGGACCTGTTAAGCATCAGTCGGGAAGTTCAGGACGGAAATTTGGCCAAAGGATTCTGTACATTCTATTTCTTGTACCGACGAATCCCCGCAGTTTTGAGATGCCAGATACCTGTCTTTCTCACTCGGGGAACAAAGATAAGTGGGAAACTCAACGAGGATTGGCATTCATAGTGGAATTCCTGGGTATTTTGATTTGCCCAAGAAAAGATGGAAACATAGAATTGGGACTTGTGGGGATAGCCGATTTCATGACCAAAAAGGCAAATGGCACCATTATACCGATGATCTTGGCAAAGATTTATCGGGCTCTAAGCGTCTGCCGAGAAAGGGGAAAGTTTTTTGAAGGATAAATTTGCTTTTACAACTCTGGATGGAGCAACACCTTTGCCACCGTTCGGGGTATATGAACTGTGGCATGACGGGTATTGAATGCATTGAAAAACATGAACAATGGGTGGAGGGTTATGAGTTCCCGGATGGTACGGAAGCATGTTATGCACATTTGAGCTCCCTGACTGCGAACAAGATTGAATGGACATTCGGTTGGCTCTCAATCAGTGAAGTTACTTATATGTCGGTCGAGGTGTGTTCCCTTCTATTAATGGGTCTCTGGAGCATTTAGCCTTATGCCCGCATAGAGTTCTACGTTAGTTAGGTAGGTACCAGACCATCCCACACGATGAGGATTTAAGTCGGCAGGTCATTGAATTGGAACCAAAAGTTGCTTTCCCAGAAGAATGGGTGCGTCGAATTTGGAATCAATGTAGGTTCTTAGAGCCGAAGAATCAGGTATGAGATCTATCCAGAGGCGAGTTAGAGCCTAGTTACACTGCTTGGTATGACAAAATATCCTGAGTCCATCAAGAGCTCGAACGGCCCACAAAAAGACCCCATGTCCAATAGTTCACTGACGGAGCGCAGGCGCAATGAGATTGGTTGGGTAAAGAAAATGAGTATAGGGCTACCATAAGCAAGCTGGAAAAGCAAGTCAAGGATATTCAATTTGAGAATGGTTTGCAAGCCGTTGCAGATAAGGGCGAGAAGAAAGAGCTAGCCAAAGAAAATGACGCTCTTCGAGACCAAATTCAAGAAATGAAAATAGCAGCCGAAAACCTCACCAGAAGTGCAAAAGACGAAAAGATTATAGATTACCTTAGGCGGAAGGTGGGTGAGTATAGTTTTGATCTGAACAAGGTAAAGGGTGAACTAGCAAAGGCTCGAACAAAATTGGCTAAAAATACAGAGGAACGAGCGCGCTTGGTTAAACAGTTAAAAGAGAAATATGACAATGAGGTCGTGGGGTTCAAGAGAAAGATCACCGTCCTTGAGAACAAAATGACCAAGCTGGCAAAAGATGTCAAAGCAGAAAGAGAACATTATTATGTAGTGATGTTGCAGTTAGAAAAAGATCTGCAACAGCTGTAAGAAAAAATCATACAGCCGAACAAAATTCGGAAGCTAGGACCCAGCAAATTGGGCATTTTTTGCAAGAGAAGGGCATCATAAGGTAAAGGGTCAAAAGGATCGCCGACTACATCACAATGAAATATAGTGAATGTGAGGACATGACTAGAACCACCTTCTTTGCTGCGGTAATGACCTTTGTTCGCCAGATAATGAGTGAGTCAGAGCGTCTTCAAGGGGATCTCGTGCATAGGCCCGTGGCGAGAAAGACTGATGTCCCACGGTCCCCTAGAGTGTGATGACCCCAAGGGTTATCACCTATTTTCTCTTTCATTCTATGTTTCTGAGGCATTGAAAACCTCATTTTTACTTGCCTCGATTTGCATGCGCTATCGGGGCGCGTATCCGGGAAGCTTAAATATGAATTCTGTGTAAAAATTGATGAATTTTGATATTAATATGATTAAATTTGACTTTGGTCAACATTTTGGGTAAATAGACCTGGACCCATGATTGGACATTTCCAGAGGGTCCGTAGAAAAATATGAGACACGGGCGTATGCCCGGAATCGAAATCCGAGGTCCCGAGCCCGAGAAAATGAATTTTTAAAAGATATTATTTTCTGAAATTTATATGGAAGGTTGAAATTAAAATGGATTAGGAAGTATTGGTATCGGACTCGTATTTTGGTTTCGGTGCGCGGTACAGGTCTTATATGTGGTTTAAGACGTTTCTGTGTAATTTGGTTGAAATTGAACATCATTTGACGTGTTTCGGACCTAAATCTCTAAGTTTGAAAAAAATTAAGAAGTTTGATGAAAAGTGATGATTTTGAGGTTTGATTCCTCGTTTATGATGTTATTTTGGCGATTTGATTGCACGGTTAAATTCGTGTGATGAACTTGAGGTGGTGTATATGTTTGGTTTGGAGCTTGGAGGGCTCGGGTGAGCTTCAAGTAGGTTCCGGGATGCCTTAGAGTTAAATGTCAGATGTTGCAGGTTCAGGAAAATTGGTAAGTCTCTGAACCCTCTGGCGCGGTCTGCGTTAAAACGCGTGCGATTGCGGAAGGGCCAGCGCGGCCGCGATCCCCTTTGAGCGGTCCGCGGTGGGTGCTGCACGGTCGCGGTCGGCCTGGTGCGGTCCGCGCTGGGTAGTGATCTGCAGGCCTTCAGAAAGCCTGTGCGGCCGCGGTCCTTCTTGCGCGGTCCGCGCGGGGTACTTTAGAGGGGTATAAATACTCACTGATTTCAGTTATTTTACACTTTTCAAAACCCCAAAACATAAGAAGCGATTTTTCAAACAACTCTTCTTCTCCAAAACAATTGGTAAGTGATTTCTAAACTATTTTCTTCACTCCTTAACATCTTTTAACATGATTTTAACTTCAAATCAAAGATTTTCGTGGGGAAATTGGGGATTTTGGGTAGAACTTAGGTTTTCTTCAAATTGGGGAGTTGGACCTCAATCTGAGGTCCGATTCCTAAACTAATCATATATTTGGATTCATGGGGGAATGGGTAAACGGGTTTGGTCCGAACCTCGAGTTTCGACCACTTGGGACCGGGGGCATTTTGGGAATTTTGAGTAAAACTTTGGGAAATTCATTTTCATGCATTCAAATTGATTCAATTGGCATTTGTTAATACATTCAAGTAATTTGTGACTAGATTTGAGCGGTTCTATGGTGGATTCAAGGGGTAAAGCTATAGTAGAGGCTTGAGTTGAGTTTGAAGCATCGAGGTAAGTGTTTGGTCTAACTTTGGCTTGAGGGAATAGGAGTAGAGTCTTATTTGCTAATTGCTATTTGTCAAGTACGGTGTATAGGCATGGTGACGAGTATCTATACACTGGTATCTAGCATGACCGTGTGTCCTTATATTGAGATTATCCTGAATTGTTGTGACTCTTCCATGCTCGTTTGATGATTTCTATATATTTTAAAGAGCATGGGATAGAGATTATGATTACTAAACTCCGTGGAGCAATGGCTCGAGTTGTGTTACGGATTGAGAAGGTATATGATATGAAATGACTCTAGGAGCGATGGCTCGAATGTTAAAGTGAATTATAAGTGAGAAGTGTAAGAAAGAGAAAGAGTTGATGGTTACTCCCTTGTCGGGTCGTGTTATTGGTTTTGTTGATTTTTCTCCCTTGTCGGGATTAGTTGTGTTGTTATATTCCCTTGCCGAGATTTCTGTCACTAGTTGTTACCCCCTTACCCCTTGCTTGTGATTGTTGACTGGGTGAGGTTTGTTATTTATATATGGATCGGGTTGCACGCCGCAACAGTGATAATCATGGATTGGGTTGCACGCCGCAACAACACTATATAATTATGGATTGGGTTGCACGCCGTAACAACACTGTAATTATGGATCGGGTTGCACGCCGCAACAACACTGTATATTATGGATTGGGTTGCACACCGCAAGAGTGATAATTGAGGATCGGGTTGCACGCCACAACAGTATTGTTATGTGATCGGACCGGGTTGCGCGCCATAACAAATTATAGCTTAAGTGTGTTTATTTCGGATTTAAGTTTCTGTTGGCTGTTCTATCCTTAAGTTTAGATTTCTTGTTTTAACTATTGCCTCCCCACAACATGTTTCCCCCTCTTTTTTAAACTGCTTATTTCCTGTTTATTTTTTTCACAATATATTTCATAACTGCACAGGTTTATTTAGTAGTCTGGTCTATCCTCGTCACTACTTCACCGAGGTTAGGCTAGGAACTTACCAGCACATGGGTTCGATTGTGCTGATGCTACACTCCGTGCATCTTTTTGCACAGATCACAGCGCCGGAGCAGCAGCTTTTGGACAGCAGACCCCGAGGTAGCCTTGCTGACGTCCGCAGGCGCGTAGTCTCTCTATCTCTATTCTAGTTTGTTACCTTTGTACCGAAACAAACAGTTCTATGCTTTATTCGAACCTTGTATTTAGTATTCTCTAGACGTTCGTGAGTATTGTGACACCAGTCTTGGGTAGAGGATTTTGTTAAAGCTTCCGCATTTCTTTTAGTTAATTATATTGTGACTTTTGCTTTATTATTAAATGTTTCATTGCTTCTAATATTGTTGATGTTCGCTAAAAGAGGTAATTGATGATTGACTTTCCTAGATCCTACTAGTAGGCACCATCACGACTCCCGAGGGTGGGAAATCCAGGTCGTGATAAGTTGGTATTAGAGCACTAGGTTACATAGGTCTCATGACTCACGGACAAACTTAGTAGAGTCTGAGGGATCGGTACGGAGACGTCTGTATTTATCCCCCAGAGGCTACGGAGTTAGGAAAATTTCACTTTTGTTCTTTCTTGTCGTGCGATTATGTTTCTCAAATACTGATTGTCTTTCTACTCTTTTCTTTCACAGATGGCGAGAACGCATGCTTTCTCTTCTACCGCGCAGCAGCCCGAGCCCCCAGCAACATCTCCTACGAGGGGCAGAGGGCGAGGCCGAGGCCGAGTTAGGGGCAGAGCTCAGCCCCTGGCAGTAGTCCTAGAGGTGGAGCCTCATGTTGATTATGATGAGGAGGTTCCAACCCCAGCAGCTCTGGTGGGCCCAGCTCAGGTCCTAGAGGGGTTCATAGCCACCCCAGTTCTTCAGGATGCTTTGGTCAGATTGGTAGTCTTTGTGTATAGTGTGTTTCGAGCGGGTTTGCTTCCAGTAGCACCAGCCACTTTTTAGGCTGGAGGAGGAGTTCAGACTCCTGCTACGCGTACTCCGGAGCAGGTAGCTCCCCAGGCTCAGGTTCTAGAGGTTCAGCCAGCTGTGGCAGTTCAGCCGGGTATTGTGACTCAGGGCGGCGATGGAGCGGCTATGTCCGCAGATGATTTGTGGAGGCTTGATAGGTTCTCCAAGCTCTTCACCACCACATTCAACGGTACTTCTTCAGAGGATCCACATGATTTCTTATTTAGCTGCCATGAGATCCTTTGGACTATGGGTATTGTGGAGACCAATGGGGTCGACTTCGCCACCTTTCGACTAGCAGGATCCGCCAAGACTTGGTGGAGGGACTATTGCTTATCCAGACCAGCAAGGTCGCCATTATTGACTTGGGACCAAATTGCAGAGTTATTTTTGGAGAAGTTTCTCCCGGTTACTCAGCGAGAGGCTCTTCGCAGGCAATTTGAGCGCCTCCAGTAGGGCTCTATGATAGTTACTTAGTATAAGACCTGGTTCATTGATCTAGCATGCCATGCTATTGTTATACTCCCCACTGAGAGAGAGAGGGTGCAGAGGTTTATTGATGGATTGATTCAACCGATCCGTCTCCAAATGGCTATGGGAGCCAGGAGTGAGATTTCTTTTCAGGAGGTGGCCAATGCGGCCCGTAGAGTTGAGATGGCTCTTGCATGGGGAGGTGTTCATGGGTCATATCAGAGGCCCCGTCATGCAGGTAGGTTCAGTGGTACGTCGTCTGGAGGTAGAGATTATTATGATAGAGGACATCCTCTGAGGCCCTTTCAGTCAGCTCTCCAGGTCTCTCATGGTACTTTAGAGGGTCGTGGTTCTCAGCTGCAGTAATCTGACCATCAACTTCACAGTTCCCCATCAGCACCCATCTGTGCCCTACCACTTCAGAGTTTCCGGGGTGGACATTCAGGTCGATAGGTTCAGTCACAATCTTCTCAGCTGTAGCATTCAGGCAGGTGCTATGAGTGTGGTGAGTATGGTCACATCAGGAGGGCTTGCACGAGGTTGAGGGGTGCTCAGTCACAGCAGCAGGGTCCTCGTCCTATGATACAGGCAACAGGTGGTCCACAGGTCGCCCAGCCAGCTAGAGGTAGGGGTAGAGAAGGTGGAGGTAGAGATCATAGAGGTGGAGCTCGGACCGCCAGAGGTAGAGGCCAGCCAGCAGCCGATCGTCCCAGAGATTGATTCAGGGAGGTGGGGCCCAACCCCGGTGTTATGCTCTTCCAGCCAGGCCAGAGGCTGAGTCTTCAGATGCAGTCATTACAGGTACTATTCTAGTCTGTGATAGGGATGCTTCAGTGCTATTTGACCTTGGGTCTATGTATTCGTATGTGTCGTCCTATTTTGCACCCTACCTGGTTATGCCTAGTGATACTTTGGGTATTCCTGTTTATGTATCTACACCGGTGGGTGATTCTATAGTGGTCGACCGAGTTCATCGTTCCTGTGTGGTAGTGTTTGAGGGTCTTGAGACCCGTGTTGATTTATTGCACTTAGACATGGTGGATTTCGACTTCATATTAGGGATGGACTGGTTGTCCCCGTATCATGCTTTCTTGGATTGTCACGCCAAGACCGTGACCTTGGCTTTGCCAGATTTGCCCCGTTAGGAGTGGAGAGGGACCCCAGGGCATACCACCCATAGTGTTATTTCATATGTGAAGGCTCGATGCATGGTCGAGAAGGGGTGTTTAGCTTATCTGGCGTATATTCGCGATTCCAGCGCAGAGGTCCCTTCTATTGATTCTGTTCCTATTGTTCGGGAGTTCCCCGAGGTTTTCCCTTCAGACCTTGATCATAGGGAAAGGGATGAGCTTAAATGACAATGAATTGTACTAAACTCGTTGTAAAAACACTTTAATTAGTGCATTTTACATAGGTTTGAGCTTAAATGATAATGAATTGTACTAAACTCATGATTTATGCCTTGCAGGAAGAGATTCCAACTTAAGAATTAATTCGAGATGAATTTGAGTAATTTGAGGCTTTGAAGTCTGAGTAAAAGCTATTTAAATCAAGTTGGGATCGTGTTCGTGGATCACAACGCAAGTCCGGAGAGCAAAACAAATAAAAAAATGAAGCAGCACGGAAAATAACACTACCGCACCGCGGGGCGCACCGCGGCAGTTCAAAATTTCGCGCTGCTTCAGTTTTCATTGTATTCTGCCTCAGGTTCTGTCCATCCACGTACGCGGCACGGGGCACGGCGCGGAACGCGGGTGTGTAAAAAATTGCAAAAATATTCCATTTCGGACTAAAAACGGCATAATTGTCAAAACCCCTTCTCACATGATTAAAAGGCAGAAGCTGCCATTATTGAAGACCAGACTAATTTTTAGAGAGAAAAAAGAAGGAGAAGACTCATCTTGGAGAAGAAAATCAAAGAGGAACAACATCTTGGAGCAAGGATTGAAAGACTTTTTCTAAACCTTCTCCTTGTATTAACTTATATTATGTTCAAGACTTTTATTGTTGATATTTGTATAAATATGTGTAGCTAAAAACTCAAATATTCTGGGGTTATGGGTGATAGATGATTATGTTATTTGAAGCTTAGATTGAAGATCTTGTATTTATCGTTATGGGTTGTTTATTTGATTCTGCTTTTAACTATTTTACTGTGTAGCTAACAGTGAAATACTATTTATGAATCTTGAATTAAACTTGACGAAGGAAATTCTTGATTGCAAATAGAATCAAATAGAACAAGATCTGAATCCTGAGCATCGGGTGAAAAATTTACGATTAAGATAGACATATACTTAATTGCCTTGTTTGGTTGAAAAATAGGAATTATAAATGCATTCTTGTTAATATTAATGACATAGACATATAGGTATTAATTTAACTTGAATAGGCGCATAAGAATTCGACAGATTCTTATGGGTATTATTAACCTTATAATCAATAACCCAGATAATTCAAGAAATAAATCTTAAGCTAAAGAACTTGGCATGATCTCTAGCAAGCCCATGAACCTGGAATATCTTTTATAAAAATAATTATCAGAATATTGTGTAATTGTCGTAGTAATTGTATGTTGTATTATTGTTTGATTTTTAGTTAAATTGGTTATTTATGTATTTTGTGATAAATTAGCTTGAATTGATAATTGTTTAAGTCTGCATCAGTCGATGAATTGATCACAATTCCTCGTGGGAACGATACTTTACTTACTACTATATTACTTGTCTATCGCGTACACTTGCGTGAGTGTTTTGGTCGCAACAAGTTTTTGGCGCCATTGCCGGGGAGTTAGAAATTAGCTACTTGACTGATTTAAGTTTTTATTAGCTATTTGTTGAAACCTAAATTTTCAATTTACTTTGTTTGTGTTGCGCAGGCTCTTCTCTTGAATGCGGAGGAGTAGAAACACAAACAATCTCTTTCCTCTTGATCCTGAAATTGAAAGAACACTTCATAGAACGAGGAAGGAGTCAGAAGCTAGATATTGAACAGAAAGAGAGTTGGACATTCTAGTTCAACCACAGCCAACAGTGATGGCAGGTAACCAAGAACGTCCGGTGATAGAAGCAGCAAGGCCAAACCTTGCTAATATGACTCAGGCTATTGTGAAGCCTAAGATCACTAGTCACTTTGAGCTTAAACAGTACATGGTGCAGCTGATACAGTCCACTGGGCAATATGTAGGTCTATCTCATGAAGACCCACAAAGGCACATTCCGAATTTTTTGGAAATAACGGATACTTACAACTATCCAAATGTTTCATTGTTGGGGGACGCTAGAGAATGGTTGCAGAAAGAGCCTGCTAATTCAATCCATACTTGGGATGATTTGGCAAAGAAATTCTTAATCAAGTTTTTCCCCACTAAAAAGACAAAGTTTTTGCGGGGTCAGATTCTTGGGTTTCAACAACGGGATGGTGAGACTCTTCGCCAAGCTTGGGAAAGATACAAGAAACTACTCCGAGATTGTCCACATCATTGTCAAACTGATGAGGTATTGGGCCATACTTTTGTTGATGGATTAGACGAGACTTCCAAGATGAATCTTGATTCAGCTTGTGGAGGTAGTTACATGGCAAGACCATACAGTGAAATACAACTTCTGCTGAATAACTTTACTGCTAATGATCATAATTGGCAAGGAGAGGGAGAACCAAGGAGAGCAATGAAACAGAAAGCAGGGGTACTTGAACTTGATGACATTTCTGCCATGAGAGCAGATATAGCAAAATTGGCAAATCAAATGACTAGAATGACAATGGGACAGACACAAAAAATGCAGCATGTTCAACAAATGTCAATTTGTTGTGAAATGTGTGGTGACAATCACGCGAGTGACATGTGCCCCGTAAATCTTGAATCTATTTATTATATGGGGCAACAAAGCAGAGATCCGATGAACTAACAAGCACAATATGGGAACACTTACAATCTAAATTGGAGGAATTATCCTAATTTCTCTTGGGGTGGGAATCAATCAAATCAGAATCAATATAGACCCCAAGGAAATTTTAATCAGCCTTAAAGGCTGCCGCAGCAAGTAGAAGAAAGTACAAATGATTTGTTGAAGAAATTGTTGCAAGACATTCAACAACTCAGAACTGGCTTCAAAAATCTTGAAAGGCAAATGGGACAGCTGGCTGCAAATCAAAATACTAGGCCTGCAGGTGCTCTTCCTAGTGATACAGAAAAAAATCCTCAACTGAGTGCAATTACACTTAGAACAGGAATGGAATTAGAAAAAATTCCAACGAAGAAAAAAAACAAGCATATACCTGAAGGTGAATTAATTCCCAAAGCAATACAGGAGGCAAAGAAAGATGATATAATTTCAGCGCCCGTGAATGTTCCAAGACCACCACCACCTTTTCCACAAAGATTGTAAAAAAAGAATGATGATCGCATGTTTAACAAATTTCTCACTATGTTGAGTCAGATTCAATTGAATATCTCGTTGGTAGATGCGATTCGTGAAATTCCAAAGTATGCCAAACACCTGTAAGATATTGTGGCTAATAAGAGGAGATTGAATGAATTTGAAACAGTTGCACTTACTGAGGATTGCACTTCAAGGGTCCAAAATAAGCTTCCTCAAAAGCTTAAAGATCCGGGCAGCTTTACTATACCTATGAGAATAGGCAATATTGATGTAGGCCACGCACTTTGTGATTTGGGAGCAAGCATAAATTTGATGCCTTTGTCTTTGTACAAGCAATTGGGTTTGGGAGATCCAAAACCCACCACTGTGATGTTGTAACTAGCAGACAGATCCATAGCCTACCCGTAAGGAGTGATTGAAGATGTGCTGCTGAAAATTGTGAAATTTATTTTCCCAGCTGATTTCATTATCTTGGATTTTGAAGCCGATGAAAAAGTTCCTATTATATTGGGAAGACCTCTCTTGGCCACAGGTGATGCTATAATAAAAGTAAGAGAAGGAAAAATGATCATGAGAGTTAACAATGAGGAAGCTGTTTTTAATGTATACAAAGCTATTCAACTTCCTCGCCATTATGAAGAATTGTCTATGATCTCTGGCATGGAGATGGATGAGCAACTTATTGCCCCAAGCGTATATTTGAATGATTCTTTAGAGAAGGAAATTGTGTTGTTTGATAGTTTGGAGATTAATGATGAGGTTGAAGAGATGAAACATATTTTGAACGCATCATGTGAATATCTGAAAGGATTAATTCCCTTTGAACATTTGAACAGGCCAAATGGCCCTCCTCCGAAGCCATCAATTGAAGAAGCTCCAAAATTGGAACTAAAACCTTTACCTTCTCACCTTCTTTATGCTTATTTGGGTAGTTCTGATACATTACCTGTTATTATTTCTTCTGACTTGTCTAAATTGCAGGAAGAAAAATTGTTGAGAGTACTACGTGAGCATAAAAGAGCAATTGGGTGGACAATATCTGACATAAAAGGTATTAGTCCTATTTTTTGCATGCATAAAATTCTCATGGAAGAAGGACACAAGTCGAGCATAGAACAACAACGCTGCCTAAATCCCAACATGAAAGAGGTGGTAAGAAAAGAAGTGATTAAATGGCTTGATGCAGGTATTGTATTTCCAATCTCTAACAGCAAATGGGTAAGTCCAGTCCAATATGTTCCAAAGAAAGGGGGAATGACTGTAGTGAAAAATGAAAACAATGATCTAATTCCCATTCGAACTGTTACTGGGTGGAGGATTTGCATAGATTATAGAAAATTGAATAATACCACCCGAAAAGACTATTTTCCTCTCCACTTTATTGATCAAATGCTGGATAGATTAGCTGGACAGGAATATTACTGCTTTTTGGATGGATTAGGGATATAATCAGATTGTTATAGCCTCAGAAGATCAGTAGAAGACCACATTTACATGTCCCTATGGGACATATGCATTTAAAAGAATGCCATTTGGTCTCTGTAATGCACCCGCGACTTTTCAAAGGTGTATGATGGCTATTTTTACTGGTTGAAAGATTTGTGGAAGTATTTATGGATGATTTTTTTGTATTTGGATGTTCTTTTGATAAATGTTTAATTAATCTTGACAAGGTACTTGCTAGGTGTGAAGAAATAAACTTGGTACTGAATTGGGAAAAATATCATTTCATGGTAAGAGAAGGTATTGTCTTAGGGCACAAAGTGTCTAAGAATGGATTGCAGGTGGATAAAGCAAAGGTGGAAGCAATTGAAAAATTACCTCCACCAACATCAGTTAGAGTCATCCGCAGTTTCTTGGGCCATGCAGGTTTTTATCGTCGTTTCATTAAAGATTTTTCAAAAATTTCATCCCCTTTGTGCAGGCTTCTTGAGAAAGATACATCCTTCAAGTTTGATGATGCTTGTCTGAAAGCATTTGATGAGATGAAAAGAAGATTAGTTACTGCACCAATTATAATTGCTCCAGATTGGGAACTTCCATTTGAGTTGATGTGTGACGCAAGTGACATAGCCATTGGAGCTGTTTTGGGGTAGCGGAAGGAGAAAATCTTTTACTCCATTCATTATACGAGCAGAACTCTTAATCCAGCTCAAGTGAATTACACTGTCACTGAAAAAAAGTTGCTTGCGGTAGTGTGGGCATTTGATAAATTCAGGTCCTATCTAGTAGGAACCAAAGTCATAGTCTACACAGACCACTCAGCTATCAGGTATTTATTTACAAAGAAAGACGTTAAGCCAAGATTAATCCAATGGGTTCTTCTTTTGCAGGAGTTTGATTTAGAGATTCGAGATCGAAAAGGGACGGAGAATTAGGTTGCAGATCATTTGTCCAGGTTGGAAAACCGAGGCCATGTAACTGAAGGGGAATCAATCAAAGAAACATTTCCTGATGAACAACTGCTAGCCATCACGTCGGATGAAACCCCATGGTATGCTGATTATGTAAATTTTATTGCAAGTGGGGTGACTCCACCAGAATTCACGGCTGATCAAAGAAGAAGATTTTTACATGACGTGAGATTTTACATGTGGGACGAACCATTTTTATACAAGCAATGCGCAGATCAATTGGTAAGAAGGTGTGTCCTTGAGGAGGAGATGAATGCAATATTGCATGACTGTCATGCTTCTCTTTATGGAGGTCATCATGGTGGAGACAGAACAACACAAAAGGTTTTACAATCAGGTTTTTACTGGCCAAAATTATTTAAAGATGCACATGTTTTTGTTAAAAATTGTGACAGGTGTCAAAGAACAGGTACAATCACAAAGAGGAACGAGATACCGTTGCAAAATATTTTGGCGGTAGAGCTGTTTGATGTATGGGGAATTGATTTCATGGGTCCATTTCCATATTCTAATGGTTAAAGATACATTTTGGTTGGAGTTGATTATGTGTGTAAGTGGGTTGAGGCCATTGCTCTTCCTACTAATGATGCAAAGGTAGTGGTAAGTTTTGTAAAGAGGCACATTTTCACACGCTTTGGAACTCCAAGGGTGTTGATAAGTGATGGAGGAACACACTTTTGTAACAAATTGCTAAAAAATATTTTGTCCAAATATGGGGTAAGACAAAAGGTTGCTGCTGCATATCACCCTCAAACGAGTGGTCAAGTTGAAGTGTCTAACAGAGAAGTAAAACATATTTTGGAGAAAACAGTGAGTGCAAATAGGAAGGATTGGTCCGCTAAATTAGAGGATGCCTTGTGGGCTTACCGAACAGCATACAAGACTCCAATAGGTACTTCTCCATACAGGTTAGTTTATGGGAAAGCATGTCATTTACCTGTTGAACTAGAACACAAAGCTTATTGGGCAATCAAAAAGTTAAATATGGATATGGATTTAGCCGGTGAAAAAAGGCTGCTACAACTCAATGAACTTGATGAGTTTAGGTTGCATGCCTATGAAAATGCCAAGTTATATAAAGAAAAGACCAAGAGGTGGCATGACAAGCACATCCAACATCGTGAGTTTGAGTCGGGTCAAGAAGTTCTGTTATTTAATTCAAGGCTGAAACTTTTTCAGGGAAAGCTTAAGTTCCGTTGGGCAGGCCCTTTTGTTGTGGTAAGTGTGACTACCCATGGAACCGTCGAATTGAGGGACAAAAACGCAAGTGGTACATTCTTGGTGAATGGGCAGCAGGTAAAACATTATTAGGGTGGTGATATTAAATATCACAAGACCTTGATAGATTAGATTGATGTGTGATGAAGTGTGGCATCGTGCCGCGACGTTAAATTAGGCGCTTGTTGGGAGGCAACCCAATGACTAACATCACTAATTTATTTATTTATTTATTACTAGTTTAGAAATATTAGATTTTAGATGCTATTATGTTTAATCAGATGCAAGTATGAATTTAGCATGAAAATCAGTGTATAATGAAGTAGGGGTGAAAAATATGAGCTAAATTTTGAAAGTTAGGCCAACTCTGTGAAAAATTGGCTTAACACGCCGCGTGGGGCGTCGCGCCACACACCGCGCCAGGCAAAATTGCACAGACGAAGCAGAATACAAATTTTTCGGATCAGCGCAAAAATTTGCACTATCGCGCCACAGGGCGCGCCGCAGGGCGCGATGCGGTAGGCCATTTAATTAACATATTCACAAAACTGAAATACCAAACCCCTCCCCTTCCCATTCTTTCATTAAAATATTCACAAAACTTTCTGCCTCTCCAACTCTCAAACAAAAAAAAATCCATCCTCAAATTCTTCTCCTTGCAAGGTAAGTAATGTTTTTCTTTCATCTTTCAATTTAGTAGTAACTCATGTTGTATTTTATTTTTATTTTCAGCTATATATATAAACCCTAGAAAATTTTGTTCATAAATTCTTTTTAGTTTCTTTTGTTAATATTGTTACAAATAGTAGTAGAAACTTAAAATATTTATTCTCTTTGTGGTTATGGAGGATTTGAAGGTGTATTAAGGTGAAGTGGGTTGTGTTTCATGATGAAAAATATTGAGGGGTACACTAATCCAAAAATACATATAAGAAAGTGAAAATTGTGATTTGAATATTATTGTGAAGGTTTGGTGTTGTTATAATTGTGAAGTGAGGTAGATTTGTGTTGTTAATATAGTGATTATACCTCATTTTAAGTTAAAATTTAATCGCCTGTTGGATTTATGTTGTGGAGAGGAGTTACTTTAATAACCACAATGTGGAAAGCAAGACAGGCTCACAATGTGTTTTTTAAAATGTCTGAGTGACATGAAATTGAATTATGCTGCAAATTGAGAAACAAATTGCATTTTGAGATGTTGCTATTGATAACAACTATAACATTAGGCTAAAACATGATTTTTCTCTTGCCTTGGGAAAATGAGAAAGAAGATTCTTGCTAATGCACCTATGTAGTATACTTGTATAATAACTTAGAATTTTGTAAAATAAACTAGTTTATTTTTATGTTTAAGTTTAATATTTTTAGCATTCTTCTTGATTTCTTTACGTTATTTTCTTTTCAATTGTTGAAATTGTCTCTACATTAGGGTAAACCGATAAATATTATATCATTCTAATTAAAGAATATGGTAGTCTGAATCCCTGTTCTACATGCTAAGTGTCAACATGTTAATGAAATAAGTGTGGGGTATTTGCTGCGCCTGCTCTTAAAATGATATTATTATTATTATTATTATTATTATTATTATTATTATTATTATTATTATTATTATTATTACTAATATATCATGTTGTGCAGATATAATATCTCGGAAACCAAGCAAAAGATCAAATACGGGATTATCTGAAGTTGCATCTACTAGCAGACGAGGAAGTAGAAGGGCACCACCTCCAGCACCAGTTGTGGAGGAAGAGGAACATTTTGATCTGAATGCTAATGAGGTGCCAGAATGCAAATATGGCATAAGGGCCATTCCAACTCATACAATACAGTGGTTCCAGTCCTTTGTACCTGTCGTGATACCAAATCCCGAAGTTGCAATTGATGCAGCAAAACTTGCTCGTAAGTATAATACTATATATACTAACATTCGAGCTTTGGGTTTTGAAGGGCTATTTCGCCAAGGAGATAGTGTGAACATCAACTTGGTGAAGGAATTTTATGCTAATTGGCAACCAGGAGGTAATTTAGATGCAACTTATCAGATAAGGGTCAGAAACAGAGTGATCCCATTTTCTTCTACGGTCATAAATCAAACAATGGGTTTCACGGAGCACTCGCATAAGCTATTTCAGCGGTTTCTTCGTAGACCGGATTATCCAGATATTCGCAGACAGCTATGTGGTGCAGAATCCTTTGCCTTGTGGACTAGAGATTCAAATGAGTGTCACAAGGACATGAAGAAAGGGACATTCCAATGTCCTGCCAGGGTTATTTTGAAGATAATAAATGCAAGAATCTTGCCAACACAAAGTGATACAAATGTATCAAGATTAAAGGTTTGCTTGATTTATGCATTTTTGACAGGAATGCAGGTTGATCTTGGAAAGATTATGCTGGACCACATATCAAAGGTGAGACCTTTTAGGGGGCGCCGCTTACACTATCCGAGTATGATCACTCGGTTATTGTGGACGTATTGTATTTAAGAAGAGTATCACTACGATCGGAAAATAGAAGCAATATTTCCTATCAGGGCACTTGATGTCACTAATGTGATAGATCCGCCTACTGATGCACTTAATGCCGATCAAAGATTTGTCCGGGTGGAAGAGATTTTGCCGATATTATTTGCTGACCTGTGCCTTCGCGCTTCAGGAGGGGAAGTGAACTTGGAAGAGTTGCAACAAAATCGCCCTCTGTCTCCTCTTACTCAACAGTGGTTAGGATTAGCTCAGCAAGGACAAATTCCACCTGATGAAGATGTGAACTCTATTCCCTCAGATGACGAGGAATACTTGTGCACCTTTGAGGATGAAGATGCTTAGGCCAATGGCCTCAGGGAGTCTCTTTTCTAATCTAGTTTGTTTTTCTTTTGCATTAGGGACAACACAAAGTTTTAAGTGTAGGGTGACTTACCCCTATTTTAATGCACTTAATTTTGTATTTTTGTATTTTGTTTGATTGTGTTTAGTTATTTTGTTTGATTTTATTTAGTTGCTTTTAGTTTGTTATAGATAGTAAGTAGTACTAATTTCGGATTTTCTTGATGAAAAATGAGGTATCGAAATTTATTTAAAAAAATCCTGTTTATTTTATTTTCCAATTTAGTTTATGCTAGTTTTGGTTTAATTTAAATAATTTTTCTTGGTTTTTCTTTGTGCCTCGGTTCTTTTCCAAGGGTGTATTTGAACCGGGTGTAGTATAATTTTTGTGATAATTTAAATAAGTTGTTCCTAATTTACAGAGTTAGTCTCCTCAAATGCACATGCTTTAGAAGTGATATATGCCTTATTTGTGATGTTCAACCTCAGTTCTTGATTCTAAAATAAGTGCCTTAAATTGTCTAATTATGACTATGCTTAACTGCTTTGACTAGAGAGTCGAGAAAGATCCAAGCTTGAGTGAATTGTGTGCCAATGTGTGAGTAAGGATTGCTGAAATATTCTGTGTATAATAGTTGATGTCTAGAACTTGCCCCCAAGTGTTTTGCAAAGCAAAATAGTAGCATTATTCAGTTTAGGAGATGATATAGGCATTTCTTTGTTGAACCAGTTTGATAATTAATTCCACCTAATTGTATATATCCTAGTCAAACCTTTTGAGCCGTTAATCCTATTTCTTTGGCACCCACGTTATAAACCTTACCAATTTATGTAATATATCAGTTGTTTGCATCTCTATCTCTCATGAGCACTTAATGTTGTTTTAATGTTGAAGAAGTTGAGAAGAGATTGGTTGGTTTATTTTAAAAAAAAAAACAGAAAAAGAGTGAAGAATAATTCATATGTGTATATATATAGGGGATGAATTTTCAGTAGTCACATTCCCTAACCTAAGGCACTTGAAGAGAATGGGATTTGTTGTTAATATGTAAAAATCTCAAAAAGGTTGGAGATGGTTTAACATAGGAATGATGCTGAAATTTTGAAATATGTTGTATGTATGGAAGTGTCCAAAGAGGTGTAGTTACTACATTCTATATTTTTCACACCCTTTTTCCTAGCCTACATTACAACCAATTAAAGTCCTACTTGATCCTTGACTGAATAAGCTCAATTAGTAGAGTATTACACTAGGGGCAAGCATATGGTATGTCATCTGTTGCACATGAATTTCAATTCTGAGAGTGAGTTAATTCTTCCTATTTTGAGTTCCTAAATATTCTTGATTATTATTTTGAGAGGAACTAGTCTATATTATTTTTGTGAGGGCACATGATTTGTAAAGGCAAGGAGAAGTTTTGACCTTTGTGTTAGAGTAAGTAAGCAAGTTATGAAAATGTGTGGCACTTGTGAGTCATGTCTTGAGGTTGAAATATTATGAATTCGTATTTAAGTGTTAGCATGTGTTGAAATTGTTTGATAAAAGGTTGCCCTTATGTGAAATGTATGTTAATTGCTCGAGGACGAGCAATGGTTTAAGTGTGGGGTGTTAATCATAGGCTAAAAACTCGTATTTTATTCGTTGTAACAACACTTTAATTAGTGTATTTTACAAAGGTTTGAGCTTAAATGACAATGAATTGTACTAAACTCATGATTTATGCTTTGCAGAAAGAGATTCAGACTTAAGAATTAATTTGAGATGAATTTGAGTAATTTTAGGCTTTGAAGTATGGGTAAAAGCTATTTAAATCAAGTTGGGATCGTGTTCGGGGATCACAACGCAAGTCCGGAGAGCAAAACAAACGAAAAAATGAAACAGCACGGAAAATAACACTACCGCGCCGCGGGGCGCGGCGTGGCAGTTCAAAATTTTGCGCTGCTTCAGTTTTCATTGTATTCTACCTCAGGTTCTGTCCATCCACGTACGCGGCGCGGCGCGGGTGTGTAAAAAATTGCAAAAATATTCTATTTCGGACTAAAAAGGGCATAATTGTCAAAACCCCTTCTTACACGATTAAAAGGCAGAAGCTTCCATTATTGAAGACTAGACTGATTTTTAGAGAGAAAAAAGAAGGAGAAGACTCATCTTGGAGAAGAAAATCAAAGAGGAACAACATCTTGGAGCAAGGATTGAAAGAGTTTTTCTAAACCTTCTCCTTGTATTTACTTATATTATGTTCAAGACTTTTATTGTTGATATTTGTATAAATATGTGTAGCTAAAAACTCAAATATTCTGGGGTCATGGGTGATAGATGATTATGTTATTTGAAGTTTAGATTGAAGATCTTGAATTTATCGTTATGGGTTGTTTATTTGATTCTGCTTTTAATTATTTTACTGCGTAGCTAATAGTGAAATACTATTTATGAATCTTGAATTAAACTTGAAAAAAGTAATTCTTGATTGCAAATAGAATCAAATAGAACAAGATCTGAATCCTGGGCATCGGATGAAAAATTTACGATTAAGATAGACATATACTTAATTGCCTTGTTTGGTTGAAAAATAGGAATTATAAATGCATTCTTGTTAATATTAATAACATAGACATATAGGTATTAATTTAACTTGAATAGGCGCATAAGAATTCGACAGATTCTTATGGGTATTATTAACCTTATAATCAATAACCCAGATAATTCAAGAAATAAATCTTAAGCTAAAGAACTTGGTATTATCTCTAGCAAGCCCATGACCCTGGAATATCTTTTATAAAAATTATTATTAGAATATTGTGTAATTGTCGTAGTAATTGTGTGTTGAATTATTGTTTGATTTTTAGTTAAATTGGTTATTTATGTATTTTGTGATAAATTAGTTTGAATTGATAATTGTTTAAGTCTGCATCAGTCGATGAGTTGATCACAATTCCTCGTGGGAACGATACTTTACTTACTACTATATTACTTGTCGATCGCGTACACTTGCGTGAGTGTTTTGGTCGCAACAGACCTGCTGGGTATGCCGCCCGATAGGGATATTGATTTTTGTATTGATCTGGCTCCGGGCACTCAGCCCATTTCCTTTCCGTCGTACCGCATGGCCCCGCCAGAGTTGAAAGAGTTAAAGGATCAGTTACAGGATTTGCTAGAGAAAGGTTTCATTAGACCCAGTGTTTCTCCTTGGGGTGCGCCGGTGTTATTTGTGAAGAAAAAGGATGGTTCGATGAGGATGTGCATTGATTACCGGCAGTTGAACAAAGTGCCGATTATGAACAAGTATCCACGACGAGGATTGATGATTTGTTCGAGCAGCTTCAGGGTGCAAAGGTGTTTTCAAAGATAGACTTGAGATCTGGCTACCATCAGTTGAGGATTAGGGAATCCGATGTCTCTAAGACAACATTATGCACTCGGTACGGGCATTATGAGTTTTTGGTCATGTCATTTGGGTTGACCAATGCCCCAGCAGCATTTATGGAGTTGATGAACCGAGTGTTGAAGCCTTATTTGGACTTGTTCGTGTTAGTATTTATTGATGATATTCTAGTGTACTCCAGCAGCCAAGAGGAGCACGAGCAGCACCTCAGAGTGGTTCTTCAGACTCTGAAAGATAGTCAGCTATATGCTAAGTTCTCGAAGTGTGAGTTCTGGTTGAGTTCGATTGCATTTATAGGTCACGTCGTATCAGTAGAAAGTATTCAAGTGGACCTGAAGAAGATTTAGGCAGTCAAAAGCTGGCCTCGACCAGCATCAGCTACAGAGATTCGGAGTTGGGATTAGCAGGCTACTACCGTCAGTTCGTGGAGGGGTTTTCATCAATTGCTGCCCCGATGACCAGATTGACCCAGAAGGGTGCCTAGTTTAGATGGTCGGATGAGTGTGAGGTGAGCTTTCAGAAGCTCAAGGCAGCTCTGACCACGACACCGGTATTGGTTTTGCCCACAGGTTCAAGGCCTTATATATTCTATTGTAATGCTTCCCGTATTGGGCTTGGTACAGTATTGATGCAGGATGGCAGAGTCATTGCATGTGCTTCGAGGCAGTTGAAGATCCACGAGGAGAATTATCCGATTCATGATCTAGAGTTGGCAGCCATTGTTCATGCTTTTAAGGTTTGGAGGCATTACCTATATGGTGTGAAGTGTGAGGTATACACTGATCACAAGAGTCTTCAATACTTGTTCAAGCAAAAGGAGTTGAATTTGAGGTA
Source organism: Nicotiana glauca (assembly GCA_026770625.1). Classification (NCBI taxonomy): domain Eukaryota; kingdom Viridiplantae; phylum Streptophyta; class Magnoliopsida; order Solanales; family Solanaceae; genus Nicotiana; species Nicotiana glauca. The sequence goes on from MU724651.1 coordinate 33,641, forward strand.
GAGGAGGTGGTTGGAGTTATTGAAAGATTACGATGTTACTATTTTGTATCACCCGGGGGAAGCCAATGTGGTGGCCGATGAATTGAGTAGGAAGTCCGCCAGCATGGGTAGTCTTGCTTATATTCCGGTAAGCTAAAGACCGCTTGCTTTGGATATTCAAGCCTTGGCCAATTGATTTGTGAGGTTGGATATTTCTGAGCCTAGCAGGGTGTTAGCTTGCACGGTTGCTCTTTCTTCATTATTGGAGCGTATTCGTGATCGATAGTTTGATGATCCCCATTTGTGTGTCTTGAGGGATGCGGTGCAGCGTGGAGGTGTCAAGAAGGTGACCTTTGATAGTGATGGTGTTTTGAGATTGCAGGGGCGAGTTTGTGTGCCCAATGTCGATGGGATTCGAGAGTTGATCTTAGTGGAGGCCTATAGTTCTTAGTACTCTATTCACCCAGGCGCCGCGAAGATGTATCAGGACTTGCGGCAGCATTATTGGTGGCGTAGGATGAAGAAGGATATTGTTGCATATGTGTCTTGTTGTTTGAACTGTCAGCAGGTTAAGTACGAGCATCAGAGGCCTGGTGTCTGTTTCAGAGGATTGAGCTTCCCGAGTGGAAGTGGGAGAGGATTACCATGGATTGTGTTACCGGACTTCCGTTGACTCGAAAGAAGTTCGATGCGATACGGGTTATTATTGATAGACTAACCAAGTCAGCACATTTCATTCCTGTGGCAGTCTCCTATTCATCAGAGAGATTAGCTGAGATTTATATTCGGGAGATTGTTCGTCTTCATGGTATGCCGGCATCTATCATTTCAAATCGGGGTACGCAGTTTACCTCGCGCTTCTGGAGGTAGTTCAGCGAGAGTTGGGCACCCAGGTTGAGTTGAGCACAGCATTCCATCCTTAGACGAATGGACAGTCTGAACGGACTATTCAGATATTGGAGGATATGCTCTGAGCTTGTGTCATTGACTTTGGAGGTTCGTGGGACCAGTTTTTGCCTTTAGCAAAGTTCGCCTACAACAAGAGCTACCAGTCCGGTATTCAGATGGCTCCATATGAGGCATTGTACGGTAGGCGATGTCGGTCTACAGTGGGATGGTTTGAGCCGGGAGAGGCTCGGTTATTGGGTACAGATTTAGTTCAGGAGGCCTTGGATAAGGTCAAGATCATTCAGGACAGGCTTCGTTCGGCTCAGTCGCGGCAAAAGAGTTATGAAGACTGTAAGGTCCAGGATGTAGCTTTCATGTTTGGTGAGCGGATATTGCTCCGAGTGTCGCCCATGAAGGGCGTGATGAGATTTGGGAAGAAGGGAAAGCTTAGCCGTAGGTTCATCGGTCCATTTGAGATTCTCGATCGTGTGGGAGAGGTGGCTTATAGACTTGCCTTGCCGCCTAGCTTGTCAACCGTGCATCCAGTGTTCCTTGTGTCCATGCTTCGGAGGTATCACGGCGATCCAACCCAAGTGTTAGATTTCAGCACAATCCAATTGGACATGGATCTGTATTATGAGGAGCCGGTAGCTATTCTAGACCGGCAGGTTCGACAGTTGAGGTCGAAGAGTTTTCCTTCAGTGCGTGTTCATTGGAGAGGTCAGCCTCCTGAGGCATCGACCTGGGAGTCCGAGTCTGATATGCGGAGCCGTTATCCGCGTCTATTTCCCGACTCAGGTGCTTCTTTCTTTTGTCCGTTCGAGGGCGAACGGTTGTTTTAGAGGTGGCGAATGTGACGACCGAAAGGGTCATCACCTATTTTCTCTTTCATTGCATGTTTTCGAGGCCTTGAAAACCTCATTTTTACTTGCCTTGATTTGCGTGCAATGTCCAGGCGCGTAGTCGGAAAGCTTAAATATGAATTCTGTGTAAAAATTGATGAATTTTGATATTAATATGATTAAAGTTGACTTTGATCAATATTTTGGGTAAAATGACCCCGACCCCTGATTGGACGATCCCGAAGAATCCGTAGAAAAATATGGGACTCGAGCGTATGCCCGAAATTGAAATCCGAGGTCCCGAGCCCGAGAAAATGAATTTTTAAAAGAAATTGTTTTCTAAAATTTATATAGAAGGTTGAAATGAAAATGGATTAGGAAGTATTGGTATCACACCCGTATTTTGGTTCCGGCGCCCGGTATAGGTCTTATATGTGGTTTAAGATGTTTCTGTGTAATTTGGTTGAAATCGGACGTCATTTGACGTGTTTCGGACCTAAATATCTAAGTTTGAAAAAAATTAAGAAGTTTGATGAAATGTGATGATTTTGAGGTTTTATTCCTCGTTTATGATGTTATTTTGGCGATTTGATCGCACGGTTAAATCCGTAGGATGAACTTGAGGTGGTGTGTATGTTTGGTTTGGAGCCCCGAGGGTTCGGGTGAGCTTTAAGTAGGTTTCAGGATGCCTTAGAGTTAAATGTCAGATGTTGCAGGTTCAGGAAAATTGGTAAGTCTCTGAACCCTCTGGCGCGGTCCGCGTGAAAACGTGTGCGGCCGCGGTCCCCTTTAAGCGATCCGCGGTGGGTGCTACGCGGCCGCGGTCGGCCTGGTGCGGTCCGCGCTGGGTAGTGATCCACAGGCCTTCAGAAAGCCTGTACGGCCGCGGTCCTTCTTGCGTGGTCCGCACGAGGTACTTCAGAGGGGTATAAATACTCGCGGATTTCAGTTATTTTACACTTTTCAAAACCCCAAAACATAAGAGGCGATTTTTCAAACAACTATTCTTCTCCAAAACGATTGGTAAGTGATTTCTAAACTATTTTCTTCACTCCTTAACATCTTTTAACATGATTTCAACTTCAAATCAAATATTTTCATGGGGAAATTGGGGATTTTGCGTAGAACTTAAGTTTTCTTCTAATTGGGGAGTTGGACCTCAATTTGAGGTCCGATTCCAAAACTAATCATATATTTGGATTTGTGGGGGAATGGGTAAACAGGTTTTGGTCCGAACCTCGAGTTTCGACCATGTGGGACCGGGGGCATTTTGGGAATTTTGAGTAAAACTTTGGAAAAGTCATTTTGATGCATTCAAATTGATTCAATTGGCATTTGTTGATACATTCAAGTAATTTATGACTAGATTCGAGCGGTTCTGTCATGGATTCGAGGGGTAAAGCTATACTAGAGGCTTGAGTTGAGTTTGAAGCATCGAGGTAAGTGTTTGGTCTAACTTTGGCTTGAGGGAATAGGAGTAGAGTCTTATTTGCTAATTGCTATTTGTCGAGTAAGGTGTATAGTCATGGTGACGAGTATCTATACACTGGTGTCTAGCATGACCGTGTGTCCTTATATTGAGATTATCCTGAATTGTTGTGATTCTTCCATGCTTATTTGATGATTTCTATATACTGTAAAGAGCATGAGACAGAGATTATGATTACTAAACTCCGTGGAGCAATGGCTCGAGTTGTGTTACGGATTGAGAAGATATATGATATGAAATGACTCTTGGAGCGATGGCTCGAATGTTAAAGTGAATTATAAGTGAGAAGTGTAAGAAAGAGAAAGAGTTTATGGTTACTCCTTTGTCGGGTCGTGTTATTGGTTTTGTTGATTTTTCTCCCTTGCCGGGATTTAGTTGTTATATTCCCTTGCCGGGATTTCTATCACTAGTTGTTACCCCCTTACCCCTTACTTGTGATTGTTGACTGGGTGAGGTTTGTTATTTATATATGGATCGGGTTGCACGCCGCAACAGTGATAATCATGGATCGGGTTTCACGCCGCAACAACACTATATAATTATGGATCGGGTTGCACGCCGCAACAACACTATAATTATGGATCGGGTTGCACGCTGCAACAATACTGTATATTATGGATCGGGTTACACGCCGCAACAGTGATAATTGAGGATCGGCTTGCACGCCGCAACAGTATTGTTATGTGATTGTACCAGGTTGCGCGCCGCAACAAATTATAGCTTATGTGTGTTTATTTCGGATTTAAGTTTCTATTGGTTGTTCTATCCATAAGTTTAGACTTCTTGTTGTAACTGTTGCCTCCCCACAACATGTTTCCCCCTCCTTTTATAAACTGCTTATTTCCTATTTATTTTTTTCGCAATATATTTCATAACTGCACAGGTTAATCTGGTAGTCTGGTCTAGCCTCGTCACTACTTCGTCGAGGTTAGGCTAGGCACTTACCAGCACATGGGGTCGGTTGTGCTGATGCTACACTCCGTGCATCTTTTTGCACAGATCACAGCGCCGGAGCTGCAGCTTTTGGACAGCAGTAGAGGATTCGGGAGTTGACGTCAGTCCAGAGACCCTGAGGTAGCCTTGCTGACGTTCGCAGGCCCGGAGTCTCTCTATCTCTATTCTAGTTTGTTACCTTTGTACCGAAAAAAAACAGTTCTATGCTTCATTCGAACTTTGTATTTAGTATTCTCTAGACGTTCGTGAGTATTGTGACACCAGTCTTGGATAGAGGATTTTGTTAAAGCTTCCGCATTTCTTTCAGTTAATTATATTGAGACTTCCGCTATATTATTAAATGCTTCATTGTTTTTAATATTGTTGGTGTTCGCTAAAAGAGGTAAATGATGATTGGCTTGCCTAGCTCCTACTAGTAGGTACCATCACGACTCCCGAGGGTGGAAAATCCGGGTCGTGACATGGAGCAATTGAGGCATTGATGTATTCATGATTTTTATTCGAGTCTGTAGTTTCGTTTTCTTTGTTGGAGTCTGTTAGTCTATTTTTGAGTCTTATTTTCATCTTTCTGTTGGAGTTTGTTAATCCCCTCTTTTTCGAGTCTGTTAGTTTTTATGATTAAATTCTGTAGGATGATCCGTTGTAATCAAAATATTTTATTTTATGAAAATTTTGAAAATCCCAGATGTTTTATTTATTTATTTTTATATTTATTCTCCAAAACTACACTTGGTCTGATTCATGCAGCGTCATGATACGTAGACAAGCCCTATAGGATTCAATCATAACCAGAAAAAAAAATAAAAAAAAAAGAAGGAAAAAAAAGGAAAAAGAGAGAGAGAAAACAAGAAACTGTGGGAAGGAAACAATGGCAAAACAAGAGAGAAAAAATGAGAAAGTAAAGAACGACAAGAAATTAAGCAAAGAAAGGCAGGAGCAAAAAAAAAAGATAAATGGCAAAATGGAAATTAGGGAAAGCCGGGAGGACGCAAGCAACCGATCAAATGCATAATAGAAATGGTTAACTTCTTAGGTGCATTGCATCCCCAACATGCGGTTGCCTATTTGTTAAGCCCTAATCGCAAACAAGTTTGTTGTTGTCATTAAGTTCAGGCAGGTGGTTAGTTTGTTCGGCATTCTGGCAACTCATCCACACAACACCAGGTCCAAAGACAAGTTGATCATGACTGGCCAAGAATTGGATGCAAGTGTTATTAATCCGTCAAGAGAGGGGGAAGAGCCTGATGTTAATATGAAGGAGGGGTTGTATAAGCTGAAACAACAGATGGCAGAGATGTACAAGGCCTGGGTAAAAGGTCATCCACCACCATCCTACCCTGCCAACCCTGCTTTCATCCCATCGTTGGCTCAATCCCAGGAACCTCCCACTGTCGATTCATCTCGGGGCTTTCCCATTTACCACCACTACCAAGGCACCACTTCCTAAACACCATAAGTTCCACCACCCAAACCATTTTCATACCCTCCTCCACTAGTCACCCCTATTTTCGTGGAACCCCCACCCGCTACACTCCACCAATCCTCCACTGAGCCTTTATTGCAGACCTAAGACAACCAATACTATCCCCCAGAGCCTACTTTCAAGGCCCCAGAACTTTGCTCCTACACTCCTCATTTCAACCTCCTTGTTGAGACTGAGAAACCACCAAAAAATCCAGCATAGGAGGAGATGTTAAGGAAGGTTAAAAGCTAGGAACAGTCATTCAAAAACATGCAGGGATTGGGAGGCCAGGTAAGCGTGACCTCAAAGATTTGTGTCTATTTCTCGATGTTCAACTGCCAGTGGGATTTAAGATGACCAAATTTGGCCTATATGACGGTCAAGGAGACCCGGTGGCCCATTTGAGGGGATTCTGCAATAAAATGAGAGGAGCCGATGGGAAAGAAGAGCTACTGATGGCATACTTTAGCCTGAGTCTGAGCGGCGCATCATTGGAGTGGTACACTCATCAGGATAACAGAAAATGGTATGCATGGGATTATTTGGCCCAAGCATTCACTTGTCATTTCGAATATAACCTCGAGATTGTTCCAGATCGTTTGTCTCTGACTAAAATTGAGAAGAAGCCTAGTGAAAGTTTCAGAGAGTATAGTTTTTGTTGGAGAGATCAAGCGGCAAGGGTTGACCCTCTGATGAAAGAGAGCAAAATGGTGGATTATTTTCTGCAGGCCCTAGAGCCCACCTACTATGGCCATCTTGTATCGGCCATAGGCAAGTCCTTCAACGAGGTAGTGAAGATGGGTGGCATAGTGCAAGAAGAGCTTAAATCAAACAAAATCATGAGTTACTCGGCTATTAAGGCAACTGTCCAAGCCATTTCGAACGGTATTGGTGGAGTGATTGGAAAGAAAAAAAAAAGATGTGGCGACAGTTGATTCAGGATCATGGTTTGGACCCAGGGGCCCATCACATCAATATACCCAACCCCGACCCTACGACCAAACTTACACTCAAACCCCATATAATCCACCCCAGCATTACTTCCTATTACCAAACCCTCATTTTTCTGTCCACCATGCCCAAACATACACTCAATCTCCTGACCATGCACAATGGCATGCGCCAACCCCATAAAATACCTACCTAGCTCCACAAAATGCTTACCTACCCCCACGAGCCTACCAAAACCCTGTCGGCCCAGGTTTCCAGCCCAATCAAGCATTTAAGAATGAGAGGTTGCAGCGAAGAAAACCTTCACCCTGTTAGGGGAGTCCTATACTAGTTTGTTCCACAATCTGAGGCAATTGGATATGCTGAGGAAAATTGAGTGGAAATTGCCAAACCCTCCTCCAAAGAATCTTGATTACTCTATAAGATGTGAATATTGTTTTGGTACTCCGGGGCATGATACGGAAATGTGGTGGCACTTGAAACGTGTTATCCAGGAGCTCATTGACATAAACCAGATTGAAGTCCAAACGCTAGAGACACCCAACATCAACCAGAACCCACTACTAACCCATTAGGAGACAAACATGATCGAGATAATACATAAGGTAGGGGATCCCAATAAGCCTTCACATACCGTCATGATGATTCCGTCTAATGAGGTCAAGCCAGTTAAAAAACCAACAGTTAAAGGATCAGTGAACAAGTTGAGCGGGATAAACAGTGAACTATCTGCGGTAGTCAAGAAAGGTCCCCAAGTGATGTTGTAGCAAAACGAGAAAAGTCAAAAGTGGTTGTGCCAGGAGTGGCAAACAAGCCTGTCATAATTGTAGAGGGTGCCCGTACGGATCCTATCATCATCAAGCTTGTAACCCAGTTGCCAGTCTCGTGGAACTGTGTATGGGTAATATTGACCTACAAGGGGAAGGAAGTGAAAGAAGAAGTCAATGAGGCCCATGGATTAACTTGTTCAGGGAGATGCTTTGCCCCGAAAGAGTTAAGAAAAGTTAAGGCATCCAGAGATAATCCAGTTCTAGTATAGAAACCAGTCACTGAGGAAGAAGCGGTTGAGAAAGACGCCTGCTCAGATTTCATTGTTGTCATTATTAATCCACTCAGATGAGCATCATCGGGCCTTGATGAAAATTTTGAACGAGGATCACTTTCCCGACAAATTTCAGTGAACCATCTGGAAAACATCGCCAACAAAATATTTGAGGTTAACAGGGCCACCTTCTCTGATGTTGAGTTTCCTGTGGAAGGTATTGAACAAAATAGAGCTCTCTATCTTACGGTAAAATGTAAAGATTCTATGGTTACCAGGGTATTAGTTGACAATGATTCCAATGCAAACATCTGCCCTCTCTCTACTCTGAACAAGTTGAAGGTGGATGATGAGAGGATTCACAAGAACACCATCTGCGTTCGGGGATTTGATGGTGGAGGGAAAGATTCAGTTGGCAATATAGTGCTTGAATTGACAATAGGACCTGTGGAATTCACCATGGAGTTCCAGGTGCTGGACGTAGCCGTCTTCTACAATTTTTTGTTAGGTCGACCTTGGATTCATGTCGCCAAAGTGGTCCCGTCCACTCTGCACCAGATGGTCAAGTTCGAATGGGATAGGCAGGAGATCGTTGTGCTTGGCGAGGATAATTTGTGTGCTCACAGTGATGCCATCGTCCCGCTCATTGAGGTTGAAGATGACAAAGGGCCCTGGGTCTATCAAGTTTTGAAAAAATGTCGGTCGAGAAAATTCCAGAAGGGAAATGCGTTCCAACTCCAAAGATAACCTCCGCATCAGTTATGGTGGCCTTTGAAATGCTGAAAAATGGCTTTGTCCCTGGTAAGGGTCTGGGTGCATCTCTGTAGGGTATCATACAACCAGTGTCCCTCCCATAAAACTTGGGTACATTTGGTCTGGGTTTCAAACCCACAACCGCAGATGCGAAAAAAGGCTAGAAAGTTGAAATAGAGGGCGTGGGCACTTCTAAAGCCTATTCCGCATCTCTTCAGGTCTTTTGTCAAATTCGGTGCCAGGACGCCCAGTGACAACAGTTCCAAGTTCTGCGTTTGACATTGATGAAGAGTTAATTGAAAGTTTCCAGAGGTTGTTCGATAATGTGAAGATGGTGGAAGTTCGAGAAGGTTCTAGCAAAGCATATGTGCAGTTTTTCTAGCCGAATGCAAATCTTAACAATTGGAAGCTACTCCTCTCCCTACTCGGAAGGAGTTTTGATAGTTTGCTTTGATTTTCTTTCAGTTTATCTAGATTATTCTAGGGTTGCAATTCATATTCTATGTTTCGTCCGTTTGGATGTATAAACATTGTTATCTTTTATTTTCAATGAAATGCAATTTCCCTTTTTTCATCATTCCTAATAGTTTTATTTTTGTTTTTCTTTTTATGCTGGTTTCAATGACATGACATGCATGAGGAATATTCATCCCAATCTTAAAAGTCGATCTAATTCTGAAATAATAATTCAATAAATAGAGTGTGATGATGAATCAGAATATGATGAAGATGAGGCCTTTGAAGAGATTAGTAAGGAATTAAATCATTTTAAAGAAAAATCCAATCCTAACTTGAATGATACGGAAGCACTCAACTTAGGGGACCCAGATAATGTCAGAGAAACTGAGATAAGTGTCCATCTTGAGCCACAGATCAGAGAAGAAATAATCAAAGCACTGTCTGAATATAAAAATATTTTTACATGTTCATATGACGACATGCTGGGTCTAAGCACTAACTTCGTGATTCACAAATTGCCCACCGACCTGGAATTCCCTCCTGTCAAGCAGAAGCTTTGAAATTTCAAAACTGATATGAGTGTAACGATCAAAGAAGAAGTGACAAAGCAGCTTGACGCAAAGGTCATTCGAGTCACATGGTATCCCACGTGGTTAGCCAATGTTGTGCATGTGCCGAAGAAAGATGGTAAAACTAGAGTGTGGGTTAATTACCGTGACCTCAACAAAGCAAGTCCAATGGACAATTTCCCACTGCCAAATATTCATATTTTGATTGATAATTGTGCTAAGCATGAGATTGGGTCTTTTGTAGATTGCTATGCGGGGTATCATCAGATTTTAATAGATGAAGAGGATACAGAAAAGACAGCATTCATCACACCATGGGGAACTTATTGCTACCGAGTGATGCCATTTGGTCTGAAAAACACTGGGGCAACTTACATAAGGGCGATGATGACCATATTCCATGACATGATACACAGGGAATTTGAAGTCTACGTGGACGATGTGATTATATGTCCAGGAAGTAGTCTGACCACGTCACAGATTTGAGAAAAATTTTCCAGAGGCTCCGCAGGTACAATCTTAAGTTCAACCTTGCGAAATGCGCATTTGGTGTTCCATCCGGGAAACTATTGGGATTTATAGTTAGTCGTCGAGGCATTAAGTTGGACCCATCAAAGATCAAAGCCATTCAAGAATTGCCACCTCCGAGGAACAAGACTGAGGTAATGAGTTTACTCGGGCGATTAAATTACGTCAGCAAGTTTATTGCTAAACTCATAACAACTTGTGAGCCAATCTTTAAGCTGTTGAAGAAGGATGATGTGGCCAAATGGACTGATGAATGCCAGGAAGCATTTGATAGGATCAAATAATATTTGTCGAACCTACCTATGTTGGTCCCACCGAAACCCGGGAGGCCCTTAATTTTGTATTTGACAGTCCTGGACAATTCATTTGGCTGTGTATTGGGTTAACATGATGTCACTGGCAGAAAGGAACAAGCCATCTATTATCTCATCAAGAAGTTCACTTCCTATGAGGTTAAGTACACTCACCTTGAAAGGACATGTTGTGCCTTAACTTGGGTAGCACAGAAGTTGAAGCATTATTTGTCGTCCTACACTACTTACCTCATTTCTCGCTTGGATCCCTTAAAGTACAAATTTTAGAAGCCCATGCCCACAGGAAGGCTTGCAAAATGGAAAATCTTGCTCATAGAGTTTGACAATATCTATGTGACTCGGACAGCAATGAAAGCCCAAGCATTGGTTGATCATTTGGCCGAGAACCCAGTGGATGAAGAATATGAACCTTTGAAGACTTACTTCCCTGATGAAGAGGTAATGGACATTGACGAGTAGGAACTCCTTGAAAAGCCAGGTTGGAAACTTTTCTTTGATGGAGCTGCTAACATGAAAGGCTTTGGGATACGAGTTGTACTTATTTCTGAAACAGGGCATCACTACCCTGTTACGGCTCAACTTTGTTTTTACCGTACCAACAACATGGTTGAGTACGAGGCATACATTTTGGGTTTGAGATTAGTTGTAGACATAGGTGCCCAGGACGTCTTGGTCTTGGGAGACTCGGACCTCCCGGTGCACCAGATTCAAGGAAAATGGGAAACACGGGATTCACAGCTCATACAGTACCGACAATGTTTGTATGATCTTTGTCAATAGTTTCGATCAGTAGAGTTCAGGAATATTTCAAGGATCCATAATGAGGTTGCCGATGCTTTGGCTACCTTGGCATTAATGTTTCACCATCCGAACAAAGCTTATGTCGACCCTTTGTATATTTAAGTCCGCGATCAACATGCTTACTGTAACATGGTGGAAGAAGAACTTGATGGTGAGCCGTGGTTCGACGACATCAGGGAGTACATCAGAATGGTGTATATCCGATACAGGCCACGGGGGATCAAAAGAGAACAATTCGACGGTTGGCAAGTTGATTTTTCTTCAGTGGAGGAGTTTTTTTACAAAAGAACTCCTGATCTTGGATTGTTAAGATGCATAGATGCTAGACAGGCCGCGTCTATCATGACCGAAGTACATTCCGGAGTCTGGGGACCGCATATGAGTGGGTATGTTTTGGCGAAGAAAATTTCTGAGCAGGTAATTATTGGCTCACCATGGAGCGAGATTGTATCAGTTTTGTGCGCAAGTGTCATCAATGCCAAGTACATGGAGATTTGATTCATTCACCGCTATCCGAATTGCACACAATGTCTGTACATGGCCCTTTGTTGCTTAGGGCAAGGATGTCATTGGACCAATTGAGCCAGCAGCATTCAATGGGCACATGTTCATTCTGGTGGCCATTCACTATTTCACCAAGTGGGTAGAAGCTAAAACTTTCAAGTCTGTAACTAAGAAAGCAGTGGTCAATTTTGTTCACTCAAATATCATTTGTTGGTTCGAGATTCCATAGGTGATCATCACAGATAATGGTGCTAATCTCAATAGTAATTTGATGAAAGAGGTATGTCAACAGTTTAAGATTACACATCACAACTCCACCCCATATCGCCCCAAGGCGAATAGAGCAGTCGAGGCAGCCAACAAGAACATAAAGAAGATACTTCAGAAAATGGTGGAAGGTTCCAGGCACTGGGATGAAAAGTTGCCCTTTGACTTATTGGGTTATCGCACTATTGTTCGCACTTCAGTAGGTGCAACTCCTTATTTATTGGTATATGGTACTGAAGCAGTGATACCTACAGAATTTGAATTCCCATCCCTTCGGATTGTTGTTGAGGCTGAAATTGATGATGATGAGTGGGTCAAAACCCGTTTGGAGCAGATGAGTTTGATTTATAGGAAAATATTGGCAGCAGTGTGTCATGGCCAGTTGTATCAAAAGAGAATGGCAAGAGCATATAATAAGAAGGTGCATCCCCGAAAGTTTGAAGTGGGTCAACTAGTATTGAAACGCATCCTTCCACATCAGGTTGAAGCAAAAGGCAAGTTCGCCCTAAATTGACAGGGGTCATTCATTGTAAAAAGAGTGTTGTCCAATGGTGCATTGTATTTAACAGACATAGAAGGATGTGTAGACATGGTTATCAATTCTGATCTAGTCAAAAGATATTATGTATGATTTTTTTAGTTTAAATTGTATTTGTTTGTACTTGGCATGTTTTGAAGATTGGAATGATAAAGGCATTTTGTTCTCTAAACACTTTATCCTTTGTTACCCCTTTGAGCCTTATTTGTTTCCTTCCATAACCCTCTTTTGGAATCAGTAGCGAAATTCAGTAAAGAAGAAAATAAGAAAAGAGAAGAGAAAAGAAAAGGAAGAATGGAAAAGAATGAAAAAAAGAGGAAATAAAGGAAAAGATAAAAAAAAAGAAAAATCACAACAACAAATAATTTCTATGGCATGAACTACGTTCGACCTGATTACTTTTAAGGATACATAGGCAGTCTTATGGTTCGGTCCAATCAAAATAAAAAAAATTCAAAAGTCCCCAAGCAAAGAAACTGGGGCAGAAGTTGTGGTTGTTGTAAGAAATCTGATTCCAAAAGTTGTATGAACACATTTGAATTGTTTTGAGCCTATTGATATTCTTTCTTTCTAACCTTATCCAAAATCCCACATTACGGTCCAAAGAAAGACCTTCCGGCCAATCTTCGAGAGATGTCGAGTCGAGCAAGTAGAGGTGATTCATAGCAGGGGCAACACTCTGGTCTAAGCAGGAAAATGAAAAATGAGAGAGTCTTATTGGTGAAAACCCTCGCGGGCACCGTAAGGCGATAATAGCTGAGAGAAATAAAAAATGAGAGAGTCTTATTGGTGAAAACCCTCACGAGCACTGTGAGACGATAGTGAGTTGAGAGATGAACAAATGAGAGAGGTTTGCTGGTGAAAACCCTTCAGGGCACTGCAAGCCGAACAAGGTCAGTGATTGGGCAAAGAAATTGGGTTATGGAGATACTGGAGCACAAAGTATGACAACTGAAAGTTGATTGACTGAATAGAATGGGCTGATTAATCTGAAATACATGTCATGATCATTGGTACCAGCTGCTCCACTTAGATAAAATTCTTTTCTTTTTTCCCTTCAAACAGTCATCCAGTTTTGGATTTTTCTTCCTTATTCCTAACTCTCAGAGTCATTGCATTTCATTTTTTTTGGTATTTCTCTAAGATGTTTCCAATGTCAGTTTTGTTTAAGCAAGAAAGAAAGGATTTCAAAGCTCACTACCAACTTCCAAAATTGCACAAAGCACAGGCGGCCAGAATATGCCAGAGATAGTATGATATAAAGTGGGACATAAAATGTCAGTAAAAGTTCAATCGGTAGAATGGTTTAGTAATTTTGTGGGAGAGGTAGAGTTTCATATAGAAGGGTTAGAAATGTAAAACAACGGTTTGGGCATAGAGCACTCGGGTCATCCAGTGTCCTGCGATTGAGGATCAGTCAGAAGGTCAAATAATTCTTGGCCAGTTCAAGGCAGCTAGTCAAAGCAAAGCACGGCAAAGGAAAAGCCACCTTCAGCAAGAATGCCACAAACTAACCACCACATTTTAAATTGACAAGATTTTTCTTTGATTTGAAATAGAGATAGAAAATTTCATTTGTTTCGGAGAAACCCTCCGTAAGGGAAAACAAGTACCAGACAGGTTTGACCACAAATTCTCAGGACCCGCCTGGATAATGGTACTTAGTTTAAAATTCAAACATGCATGTGTAACAAGATCTAGCGTAAGTCTTACCCCAAAGAAATATAAGTTGCCTTTGAAGTTTTCATTCTTAGGATAGGATTCAATTCGAAATTTTCAAGACCCTCCTGAATAATGGGACCTAGCTTTAAGATTTTCATTAGATAACAAGATTTAGCATAAATTCTGTTGTAGGAAAGTATAATTCAGCCTTAAAAGTTGTCACTCTTAAGATAATGGGATCTAGATTTCAAATTCTTAGAGATATTTGGTAACATGATTCAATTAACACTTACAGATGTGCCCACCTACCAAACTGGGGCAAAACATTTGCCCTGTTTTATCTATTTTGTTGAAATCAGGCACCCACCTGGAGAGCAAGGGAGAAGAAAACGAGTTTTAAGGATAGAAAGCAGTTCAGGGTCAAGCAATCAAGCACCTATTTTGGGGAAACAAGGAAAGATAGTTCAAAGGAAAAGCGGTCGCAAGGGAAACAATTCAAGTGTTGGTAATCAGGAGCCCACCTGAAGAACGAAGGGAAGTAGAAATTTAAGTGTTGGTAATAAGGAGCCTACCTGAAAAATGAAGGGAAGCAGCAATTCAAATGTTGGTAATCAGGAGCCCACCTAAAGAACGAAGGGAAGAAGCAATTCTAGTGTTGGTAATCAGGAGCCCACCTGGAGAACGAAGGGGGGCAATTCAAGTGTTGGTAATCAGGAGCCCACCTAAAGAATGACGGGAAGCAGCAATTCAAGTGTTGGAAATCAGGAGCCCACCTGAAGAACATAGAGAAGCAGCAGTTTAAGTGTTGTTTATCAGGAGCTCACCTGAAGAACAAAGGGAAGCAGCAGTTCAAGTGTTGGTTATCAGTAGCCCACCTGAAGAACGAAGGGAAGCAGCAATTCAAGTGTTGGTAATCAGGAGCCCACCTGGAGAACGAAGGGAAGCAGTTCAAGTGTTGGTAATCGGGAGCCCACCTGGAGAACGAAAGGAAGCAGTTCAAGTGTTGTTAATCAGGAGCCCACCTGAAGAACGAAGGGAAGCAGCAGTTCCAGTGTTGGTAATCAGGATCCCACCTAAACAACGAAGGAAAGCAGTTCAAGTGTTGGTAATTAGAAGCCCATCTGGAATAACAAAGGGAAAGAAACAATGTTCGAAGGAAGATGATTCAAGTTCAACAATCGGGCGACAACCTGGAGAAAAGGGAAAGCATCTCAGATTATAATTCAAATCGGCAACATGGGAATTTCATCTGGAGAGTACGAGTTAACAAAGCAACAGGAATTGCAAGACCAAGTTTGAAGATATAGATAGGATTCTTGTAATGCATAGATCATAATTTAGTCCAGCTTCTTTTATTTTGTCATGGTGTAATAAGGAGTTCAGTAAGCAGTAGCAGCAACAACAACAGTGAAATCACAGCTTCTTGGTAGTCCCAGCTACCGAAACTTTTCAAACTACACTGACCTGATTCCTTTATAGCCAAGGATATGTAGGTAACCTTGGAAGTAGGGCATGGTCAAATCTTTCAAAAAATGCTTCCCATGGAGTATTCAAACAGGCAAAACTCGCTCATATCCGCTCACTTTATCTTTGCACGAAAACTCTACGTATTTTCGATCAAAGAGGGGCAGCTGTGAGCACGTCATTTTTGCCCTATATGAATTATTCGCATAAATTCAAACAAAATAAATGTTCCCCATTGTTTGCAATTTCGTGGATTTTTTGTAGCATTTTTTGTTAATTGCTTGTATTTGTCTGTGCACGTTTATTTTATTTAATTCATAAAAATACAAAAATACATTGCATTTGTATTTTTAAATTAATTAGTAATTTAGTTGTGTTACAAAAATAGAAAAAAATCACAAAAATAACTTATTTTTGCATTTTAGCTTTGAATTTTGTAGTTTTCTTTTAATTTGATAATTAATTGGTTGTGGTAACTATTATTTAGAGTTAATTAATTTAATTTAGTAGGTTAATTTGGTTTAGGGATTAATTTAGGCTTTATTTTTAATTTTGAAAAAGGAAAAGAATTGAATTTGAAAAGAAATTGAAAGAAAAAGGAAAACAAAAGAAGGAAGTCTAATTTTGGGCCAAATCCACTTAAATTCCCCAAGCCCAATTGATTTAATACCTGAAACCCGTACAAGCCGGCTCAGATCCATGTCCCCTACCTGATCCACCTGTATAACTCCCAAAACGACCCAGTTTCAACTACTTTTAATCAGGACCGTCGATCTCACTTGATCGGACGGTCCAGAGCTGAGCCCCATTTTAATATATAATTATCCTAAAGCCTACAACCCCTCTCTCTAACTCATCTCTCTCACTTCACCCCCTCATCAGAGACCAGCCTAACCCTAGAGCGCCGCCTTGAATTTCCACCATTATAGCCGGTGGCGCAACCTCAAATCAGTCCCAAAATGACACCACAAACTCCCCTTCACCTCCCCATCTCAAATATCCATTCCCTTTCCCTCGAATTAAACCCAAGCTTTTCGAATCTTGGATCGAAAATTTGATTGAAAATTCTAAATGGTCCAAAACCCCTCAAAATAACACCCCAGACTCCTTTTCGTCCTCTCTATACAAATCCACCATTAATTCCTCTTGAATCATCACCAAAAGAAGTTGATTTCAGATCTAAAAAGGGGCGAAGAGCAAAAGTAAAAATCTCCCAAATCTTTCTAGGCTTCGATGATTTGGTTAGGTCCATAATTGTTGTTTCTCGTCGGTTTAGCAAGAACCCACGACTAATACCAATTACGGCTCGAAATCAAAAGAGTCAAAGGTCCTTTCAAGCCATTTTCGTCCTTTGTTTTAGGTATTTAAGTTCTTTCTTTATTTTTGTTCTTCTCATCTTCATCTCTTCTGATTTTTTGTTTATTTTTCTATTTTTTTATTGGTTAATTATTCTGTGCATATTTAGGATTAAGTTGCAATTAGTTTAAATTAATTTCTTTGTTAAATATGTGTTGATTTTCTTTGTCTTTTAATATTTTATTATTGTTTTCAAAAAAAAAAAAGTAAAAAGAAAGGTCTCATGTTTAAGATTTTGCATTAGTTTGTTTGGGGAGTCCGTTTATGAATTGAAATGGGCCTTGAAAATTAGAAGCCCAAAGAGGGGGAATTAAGTTGGGTTGACAGGCCTAGTTTTAGAATTTGGACCTTGGGTCAACACTGACCCGTTTGGTTCACTGAGTTAATTTTTAGGGGTTTGAGGGTTACATTAGGAATTCTAGCATAAGGAATCTCTTATAACTGAATAGGGAAACTTCTAGGAAGATGGGGATTGAGACTGATTCAGAAAATTAATTTTTAAGCTAGGGATTAAACAACAAAGATTAAAATTCTAAAAGGGTAAAAGAGCAAAACTAAAATCATTTTCTGCTGCCCTAAGGCTTGCTATAAAAGCACTTAAAAAAAAGAGTAGAGACTGAAAAATACCAAAAAATTAAAGAAACGGCTGAATATTCTCTCAAGTGAAAAGTACTGAAAATTGCTTGAAGTTTGCTTGGTTGAGTTCTAAATTCCTTTGATAAATCAGAATTTCAAAAGTCCAATAGAATAGTTCAATCTAGATTTTAAAAGTTTGGAATTGGGTCAAGAATCTGAAGCTTGTTGTGCACTGTTCCATTGTTGTTGCAATATTGCTATTGTTGACTGAATTTCTGATCGTTAATTACGTCTTTTTCTTTTGGTGTGGGAAATGGAAGAACATGAAGTTATTTGATTGAGCTGAAAGTTTATGGCATACAGTCTGTTAGATGTTGTTTTCTACATTCTTGTAATCACTAGACTTTACAATTAGCTTAATGTTCTTCATTATGTTTGCCCTTTTCCATTCTAGTTAAAGCTCTGTTTGTAATAGTAGGCAAATCATTAGCTCTAGCCGCTTAATTTGAATGAGTTGAACTTGTGTTTGTATGAATGGACATGTTACGTTTATTGCAGTAAAAGGTTCCGTCAATTTACATGAGTTTTTAGACCTATTTTGGTTTGTTGAAACCATTGTTTGTCTTGCCGTTGATTTCAGACTGAATTTGCTAAAAATGCCAAGTATAGGTCGGAGGCTAGAAGCTTTCAATTGGAATACATATCAGTGGTTGTAGTGTGCTATTTGAAGTCATGTATTATCTCATTTTATTGAAGTGTTTAGCTTATTCATTTCCAGGTCAATAGTCAATATGTAGTCATTTTAGTGTTTGGCTTCTACTTGGCCTTCTTCTTTGATAAAAAACAGTAAGCATGAATTTCTTCTTTAAAAGTCTGGAATTAGTTAGGTTCAAGTCCAGGCTAGTAGGGTTGTTTCCTTGAAATTATGTCAGGCTTTTGGCTAAAAATTAGATTATATTATGATAAAGGGACGAAATGGTAGATGTTTGAGCCATATAATACTAAGTTTTTTTTTAATTTACTATGGAATGTGATTTGGTAGCAAAAGTACATTATGCATCTGTATTGAACTAGCAAGATCTATTGGTGTTTATTTTTTTCAATCATAAAGTTTTTTTTCGTGAAGTATTGTAACTTGTTACAATCAATTGTGTTGAATCACAAAATTGGACCTTGGGCATTGGCCTAGTTGTGCGAAATATCCTTGCCAGTCCAATACACAGCCCGATTTTTCTTGCAAGCCAGTTTGTGTCTTATGCTTCAATGTAGGCCCACAAAAGTTGATTGGGCCTGCTGCTGGTTGATTCCCTCACATAACCAATCGTTGGTTTTCTTTTTAGTCTATTAGTTCTTAAGGCTAGCTTAAATATTTGCCTAGAATTAATTCAAATCACATTAAACCTTTAGCTAGTTAATTGGACCTTTGATTAGACTTGAGGCGAGCCATATTAGACAAGTTATAATTTATGGTCCTCATAAATTAAGAAATACTTTTGACAGAATAATTTGAGGTGTGTCGTTCCAAATAAAACCTCAAAACACATGGCCCTCACTTAATTAATTTTAATTCTTAGAAATCGAGGTGTGCCATTTAGCTAAATTTTCCATGACCCTCACAAACTTGAAAGTGCGTAGCTGCTTTAGGCGCGTAATTTAAATTAACTTCCTTAAACTCGGGTGTGCATTTTATTTGACCCAAATCCAATTCTCAACAGCGTTAAATAAAATATGTCTAAAATTAGATAATAGGCCAATTATGATAGTTTAAGCGACCGTGCTAGAACCACAGGATTCGAGAGTGCCTAATACCTTTCCTCGGGTTAACAGAATTTCTTATTCAGAATTTCTGGTTCGCAGACTAAAAAACAGAGTCAATTTTTCCTTGATTCAGGATTTAAAACCGGTGACTTGGGACACCATAAAATATCCCAAGTGGCGACTCTGAACTTTAAAAAATAATCCTGTTTCGATTGTCACTTTAATTGGAAAAAACTCCCTTATACCCTTCCAGGGGTGGAAAAAGGAGGTGTGACAATAGTTATTGTACTTCATTCGATTTCCTAGTGATTGCTCATGCACTTGTTACACCGGGTTCTGGGATGATTATTGATTATTCAGTATTTAGATTTGTTAAAGACATTATTATTATTATTTCAGTAAATTTAATTATTTATTGTTTAATGTATAAAAAAAATTATTTCAATAAATACTAAAATGGAAATTTAATTAACTTCATGGTTCTGGCTTGCCTGACAGTGGTGCCTGATGCCATCACGACCCTTAGTGGATTTTGGATCGTGACAACATGGTATCAGATCACTAGGTTCCCTTAGATCTCACGAGTCATGAGTGTGTCTAGTAGAGTCCTGCGGATCGGTACAGAGAAGTTTGTACTTATCTTCGAGAGGCTATAGGACTGTTAGGAGAATTTCCCTTCTTGATTTCCTCATTGTGCGATTCGATCCCTTTGAGGCTTATGCCTTCATTTCCTTTCTATTCAATCTTATGCGACACGAAGCGCTGGTTATAAATTGGGAAGTGAGTATTGGTAATGATACTATAGATGTGGTGCGAGATGTCTCCCCCCGCATGGTTTTTTGGGATATTGTCGTCGCCTTGCAGAAGGAAAGTCTGCCATTTCAGCTCTATAGCTGTACTTCTGAGAGCTTTGAGGCTATGCACACGTTGCTATGATGTTCATGAATGGTTATCGCACAGAATCGATATGATGGTAGGATGCCTGCCTCTGTGTTGGGGCAGTGAATGACTTGAAAGGAGGTTTACTCAGAGCACGATTCAGAGATTCGGTATTTTATATTCAGTGGAGCATAGGCAATCGGACTATAAATGTTCAGATTTGGGTTGATAGGGTAACGAGACTTGGTGTGTTCAAATATGGTAGAATTTTCATTTGTGGCATCGTGTTGTCGTCCTCGATTGAATATATTAAGTTTGTCGGTGTTATAGTCTTCTACAATTCACCTCTGGGGCAAGATATGGTGAGATAGTATTGAAGAAGCGGATGTCAAAGCTCGCGAGGTGCGGTGGTTCAGGGTTATATCGATGTTTTTAATGTCGACGGCTCGAGAAAGATGATTTTTGGAAAGGTTTAAAGTTAGTAACGGTCTATTGGTTCAAGTTCTACCGATATAGCTGTTGATCCAAGGCAACAACTGGGCAGAAAAGGATGTGGAAAGACATGAAGGAAGTGTCATGCTGTGGTTAAACTTCTAGAAGACTAGGTGTAAGAAGTAGAAGTCGAGTAGTTTCTTAAAGAAATGAGTTTGTCCAAAGTGAGAGAGGGGCAGAGTAGCATATAGGTTCAGCGGAAGGATAACTACACACCTTGAGGAAAGGTTTATAGTGATTTGGGAATTTTAGTGGACGGTGATTAGCTCCGCGTGCTAAATTTGAAATATTAGTTATTATACGGTGGGAGATTGGATGCAACAGAAAGGGAGTTGCTTGATACGAAGAAGGATTTAATATAACTTCGAATTGGAAAATATTGTCGCACCTTTAGTTGATGTTCATAAGAAGTGAATGGACTAGTACAGTTGGTGAATGAGCACGGGCTCAGGATGGATTATTGATGTCATAGTGATTGTACTCGTGCAGCGACGTTGGAAAATGTCGGCATGTAATTTTCATAAGTGGGTTATCTCTTGTGATCAGGTTAGCGGTCGCGTGGTATTGACAAAGCTTAGGCAAAGAATTCTACCGACAATACGATTAGAGGTCGGGTAGGTGAATGAGGTCAGTGATTCAGAGTGTGCATGAAAAGTCAAAAAGAAGGATTTAGAGGAATATGGCAAGTTGGTGGTGCAAGATCATGTAAATGATGAAAAAATAATCTTGATGGGTTCTAGAGTTATGCAATGGTGGCTTCAAGCTAAATGGGAGAGTCGCACCGCCTATGATTGAGTTTCATGGTCATCTACTCGTGAGGTTTTGGGTTATTGGCATATTGGTAAGTTATTGTAGCTAAGGAAAAAGAATATAAGTGGTAATTTAAGCAAATGATTTGAGAGATGTGTGTTATAAATGGCCTTATTGGTTCTTGTTAGAGCTTTGGGAAGACTTAGGATTTGTGTTTCATACGGAGGTGGTGTACAAGGAAGTGATTTAATCGGGTGCTCCATGGAGATGGGAGTCCATGTGCCAGCGAATCCTTGGAGCGATTATATTCAGGACCAAGCCAGAGTGGGTGACTTTCAACAACGTTCCTAGTGAATTCAAAGGTTAAAATGCGGTGCCTAAAGATTTCAAGCCCGCGGTATGGTTAAGAATCGAGCTTTTGTGGAGGAATATAATAAGAGACTCGGGATATTCTATGATATTTTTGACTTGCAATGTAGAATTTGGAGGAATGAGAGAAAATGACTTCGGATTCATAGAGAAATTATCAGAATTGGTGTATCGATCGAGAATGTGAATGTATGTGCAAGGAGGGTATAAAATGGTTCATGGATTTGAAGATAATATGGTCTAGTAGAAATGGGGACACTCAAATTTAGTGCGGATTTGGGTTGGTGATATAAGGAATGGAGATATTATAATCTCTAAGGCAAGTTAAGGATAAGCTAGAAGAAGTTAGATTTGTTAGCCATGGTTGAATTGGCACAAAGGTGGCAGTGATGAGTTCTTCAGCGTGAATAAGTTATGCATGTGATTTGTCATGTGAATAAGTTGCAATTTGGTGTTGACAGGGATGTCACGAGCTCGGATAAGCAGAAGAAAAGGATTGGGATGTTTAGAGTAAGCTGGTATTGTCTTCAGCGTCACCTGAGATTGGTGTTTTGTGAAAGAGGCTTTGCATCCTGGTTATGGATTCTTGATTTGCTTTACATCGTTAGCATGACCGGTGGTATGGTTTTACAGAATTGTTACCTAATGCAGAAGGTTGTGGGAGCGTATCCCACAGGAAGATTGTATAAGATGACATGTAGTCTCCTGATTGATTGAAGAGTTAAACCAAGTATGAAGATTGTGGTAGTATTACTAATTTGAGAATTTATGCTTAGAGGGCATTCGATTTATTAAGTTGTGGATTGTAGAGGTTTGCTCCGGATATGAGGTTTGTTCTTGTGAGTCATGGCAAAAATGGGTTATTATGGACCTTTGAAAGGTTATTAGCCTAGTATGGTGCAATCAGAATCGGTTTGAGGTCTGTGAATGGATTTAAATATGAATATAGGCTCTATATCAGGACAAATATGTTCATTTTAGCATAGCGCTCCTTATAAAGGAGTATTCAGACGTTGGATGTTATTTCGTCGTCAGCTATTTCATGTAATACTATATTGTTCCGTGTGAGTTTTGAAACGACTTGATAAATTCATGTTTATTGAGGTTGCATATAGCGATGGTGTTATATGAGCAGGATGGTTCTTGTGATTCAGATTATATATCGCACCTCAGTTTTGCTTGAGTTTGGTAGTGTCACGACCCTAGTTCACCAATCGTGAACCTGTCATGACGGCACCCAGTCTTCGCGACTAGGTAAGCCTAACACATTGCGGAAATTTAACAACTTTTACGAAAGCAATAAACAAATACTGAATAACGTAGGAAAACGTATAGAGTACCGCCTGGCACATACACTTCAACTCAAATACTATAACAACCTCCAAGACCCGGAAACTCACGGGCAACACAGGCTAAAAGAACATAAGTTATGGCTTTAACATCCAAAAATATCTATACAACCGATCACATAAAATGAAACTACTAACTATAAGGGAGAGTAGAAGGAGACTCTTCGGATCTGCGGATGCGGCAGATGCATACCTCAAGTCTCCAAGTGTAGCTCTGAAATCACCGATAGTGCGCTCGATCAGAAGTACCTGGATCTGCACAACAAAAGTGTGCAGAAGAGTAGCATGAGTACACCACAGCGGTACTCAGTAAGTTCCAAGCCTAACCTCGGTTGAGTAATGACGAGGAAGGATAGGGCCCTACTGAGAATAAACATAATAACAATATCGAACAGTGTAAAGCAGGAAATAATCTGAAATAACAGCAAAATAGGATAGAAGCTACAAGTCATTGACAATTAAGCTAAACAAGGAAAATAACATAACAAGTATTCCTCGACTGTCCGTGGATCTCCCGGGAATTAAACCCGTAGTCCGTCTCATTTAAATATCTAGGGGCTCCCTAGAATTGAACCTGTAGTCCTTCATATCAGTAACAAAAGGATCTCCGGGAATCGAACCCGCAGACCATTTTATATCAGTAGCAAGGATCTCGGGGAATTGAACCCGCAGTCCATTTTATCAGTAACAAGGATCTCCGGTAATCGAACCCGCAGTCCATTATATCAGTAACAAGGATCTCCGGTAATTGAACCCGCAGTCCCAATGTAAAAACACAACCAAAACAGGGAAATATTCAGAGAATGAAATACACAAATACAAATAACAGTTAAGTTCTGGCCCAACATGCTTCACGTAATTTCAATTAAGGCAATCAAGCAATTAGACAGTTAATTCTATCTAGTCATACTCCTCTAACTAACACAGGGTTAATCTTGCCTTTAAATCAGTCAAATAACGGAGAAAACACAGTTTGAGCAATTCAAGTAAAGTGGATTTTCAACAATTTGCACAAGTACACGCTCGTCACCTCGCGTATAAGGCATTTAAATCAACACATAAGATGTCCTAAGGGAAGAGGTCCCCCACACAAGGTTAAACAAGCTACTTACCTCGAACCGGTACAAAACCGCTAAGAAACATTGTCGTTGCCACGAGTATCCGACTCCGAGTGGCCCAAATCTATTCAAACCAATTACATATTGTAAATAACATCGCAAGTA
>MU724652.1:10537-24177 GCA_026770625.1 Nicotiana glauca
CACTAATAGCTGATCCTCTGCAGGTCCGGGATGCGCAGGCGAAGGAAAGGCCATGATGTCTACTATAATTTAAACAAAATTAATTGGTTGTGTTAATTTAATAAATTAACAAATTAAATATGATTAAATTAAAAATTAGGATCTTGTTTAGTGTTTGTACTAGTTCTACTGTTTGGATCTTTATGTTTGTAGTGTTTGTGTTTTGGTTAACCTGTTTAAATAAAAATATTATTCTACTAATCACCTTATTATTATTTTCAAAGAATACTAGTGTTACAAGTTGAAGCTGTTTTTTCCCCGAAAAATATGCATGTAATTCGTAGTATAATACTACGTATTGTTGAGTTGTCATGTCATTTTGAAAAGGTTCAAACCCATGTGAAAAAAGCTATTTTTTTCCCGAAAAATATGCATGTAATTCGTAGTATAATATTACGTATTGATGAGTTGTCATGTCATTTTGAAAAGGTTCAAACCCATGTGAAAAAAGTTTTTTTTTCCCCGAAAAATATGCATGTAATTCGTAGTATAATACTACGTATTGTTGAGTTGTCATGTCATTTTGAAAAGGTTCATACCATTGTGGAAAAAGCTGTTTTTTCGCCTGCAAATGTGCATGGAATTCGTAGTATAATACTACGTATTGTTGCAACTTATTCCCTATAAATAAAAAGCGCCTTCAAATTATTTTCAATGCTTAACAACAACCTATCATCGAGCTTTTCAATATACCAAAAGTTTCCTGCAAGAAATGTCTCAACGCCCCCTTCGTCCCCCGAAGTGCGAATGTGGAGCTAAGACCATGATGTATAGTGATTGGGAAGAAGCTGACCGATGCTATTGGGGTTGTTTGAACAAGTTTTATAGACAGCCCGACGTACCTATATGCAACTTCAAGGTATGGGTTGATAAACCATGTGACCAAGAATACTACAAAGACAAGTTGTACTATCTTCATGGAGTGTGTACGGGGCAGTGGGATAGAGAGCGCCAATCCAAGCAAGAAATTGAAGGCTTGAAGGCGAAAATAGAGGAGGTGGGAAAAGAGAAAAAGAAGATCGAAAAGAAGCTGTTTTTGATGAAGGAGAGAATACTACCCGGTCGTTCCTAAAGAATGACATGTTAAGTGATTTCGTTAGTGAATCTTCATGTTTCCTTTGTCAAGTTATTTCGTTAGTTCTACTGTTTGTTTTGTGTTTTAGGTTGTCAATGTTTGTGGTTGTACTGTATAAGTAAAATTGTTGTTCAAACGCAATTAAAATAAAATTATTCTACATAATTAATTGGTTGTATTAGTTTAATAAATTAAACAATTAATTATGATTAATATTGAAGAAAATAGTTATGTATGTGCTCCAGACTTGATTGAAACAGCCCAGTACCACCGAATTATGTATGAGTTCAACATTTTTAGAATTTTCTTACCTTATAGATTTCAATTAAAAATTATGATTAATATTGGAGAGAATAATTATATATGGGTTCCAGACTTCATTTTTGAATTGAAAAGAATAATTATGTATGGGTTCCATACTTTATTTTTTTGGCCAGGTAGCACCGAGTTATCGTTAATTATTATAATTCTCAATTTCAATATTTTTTGAATTTTTTTACCTTATTATAAATTTTTGAATTGGAGAGAATAATTATGTATGGGTTCCATACTTTATTTTTTTGGCCCGGTAGCACCGAGTTATCGTTAATTATTATAATTGTCAATTTCAATATTTTTGAATTTTTTTACCTTATTATAAATTTTTGAATTAGAGAGAATAATTATGTATGGGTTTCATACTTTATTTTTTGGCCCGCTAGCACCGAGTTAACGTTAATTATTATAATTCTCAATTTCAATATTTTTAAATTTTTTTTACCTTATTATAAATTTTTGAATTGGAAAGAATAATTATGTATGAGTTCCATACTTTATTTTTTTGGCCCGGTAGCACCGAGTTATCGTTTATTATTAAGATTCTCAATTTCAATATTTTTTGAATTTTTTTACCTTATTATAAATTTTTAAATTGGAAAGAATAATTATGTATGGGTTCCATACTTCATTTTTTTGGCCTGGTAGCACCGAGTTATCCTTACTACACTACAAGGCTCTATATTTTACTATGGTACAAGGCTCTAAAAAGCTTTACATTTTTACTACGCTAAAAGACTATATTTTATTTCGCTAAAAGGCTATATTTTACTAGTTTACAAGTCACTATATTTTACTACGCTAAAAGTCACTATATTTTACTACGATACAAGGCTCTATATTTATCACAAAAAATAACATACTTTCAGGTACATAAATTAAATATAATAGATTAATTCGGGTATCAAATATATCAATTCGGGTATATTAAAGAACACAAACATAATATAAATTCACATGTAAACATACTAAACACTACTAATATGCATAAATATACGAGTTTTGCCATAAAGTAAATTGAAATACCTCGATGTAAATTTTTTGAATTCGAAATTTTGCACCCGAAACACGGAATCGAAACCTTCTTTTGAGTGTGGGACCTACACTCCAACACTTTAGGGGATGGGTGGGGCCGAATTTTTTTTTTTTTTATAAACGGAGTGGGGTGGGGGACCAACGTTGGGAGAAAATTTTTATTTTACAATGGTGGATGTCTCTGTTAAGGAGACGATCTGGTTTTTTAAAGATGTATTTCGCAGTAAATTACTGCGAAATCATGTAATTCGCAGTAATTTACTGCGAAATACAATTTAAAAAATGGCCAGAATTCGCAGTAAATTACTGCGAATTACGTTAACGGAAAAAATTCCGTTAACCTAATTCGCAGTAATTTACTGCGAAATAGGTATAAAAGTAATTTTTTTTTAACATTAAAAAAGTAATTTGAGTCCAATTTGTTATCATTTCGGTTTCGGACTCCTTTTTAACTCTTCTATTTACTATTCAGCTGCTTCTCTTTCTTGGTTGTTTTTATATATGGCTCTCCTTTATTTGTATGTACTGATACTTCTGTCACTACTGGCAGCTGCTGCTCTTTCTTGGTTGTTGTTTTTTCTCATTAGTTTAATAAGGGAAATCCATTTCTAATTTTCTTTTTTACTTGCAATTTTGTGAAAATAGAAAATAAAAGAGAGAAAACATTTGTTTAATTGGCTGTTCAACAATTTGAGTGAGTGTAGGGGTGATATCACTTGGATAAAAGTTAATCTCTTTAATATTATTGTTGATATTTATCCTGGTGGTCCTTATTGGGCGATATACCTCATTGTTGATTTCAGCACTAATTCAATAATTTGTGATCCATTTCTAGCTATATATTTTGATTTTTGCGTGAAAAGAGATAATGTCATCTTTAATTTTACACCTTGAGATCATCTTCTCCTACAAGGTTAGTCCACACTTGTGCTATTACTTTTAGTATATTTTTATTGATATATGGTATGCCTTCAAATTATATATCCTAATTTTTTTAGAGCCTTCATATGAATGCTCTGAGTGTATAACTAAGTCTTTCAAGCATGAACTTGATCCTAATGGAGTCAAATGGAAAAGCGTTCCAAATGAGATAAAAAAAATTTATTTTGGAGAATTCAAGGTATAATCTATCACAATTGGATTTAGAAAGTATATTAACTTTTAATGTAACTTATTAATGTTATTACTTTATAAAATTATTTCAGAAAGTATTCTACTGGGTTTCTTCGATTGATAGTGCGGTGTGGACCCAATGGGAGCGTAGGGCAGCAAAAAGATACAGTAATTTTATTAGCAAATTGAAATCAAATCAAGTGCAACCACACTATTCCAAATAATACGTGGGAAAATTGGTTGAGACTTTGGAAAGATCCTAAGTGTGTTAAAAAGTCAGAAATAAATTCAAATAATCGTTGTGATGGGAGTGGAGTTGCCACTGAGACTCACACATGTGGCTCTATCAATGTTCGGGAGCATCGCAAGAGACTTGTAAGTAGATAGGACTTGTGATTTTTGCAGTTAGTGACATGAGTTTTTTTATGTATGGAGTCTAATGATCTTTGAGTAATTTTTTTATGTCGGCTTGTTCATTAATTGGTAAACATACTTTCATTCCTTCACTTGTCAGATTTAGGAGTGTCATCCTTTATTATACTTCTTTTTTTCTTGATATGTTATTATGCAGTTACATATTTTATCTTTCTAGGATCAGTAAAAACACGTCCTGTTCTTTCACCTTCCTAGAATTCTTGTCTGCCTTTGCTTCTGATAAAAAGAAGCTATTTTTGCTCAATGGAGTTATGTTGGTGTGAGAGATCTCCTTGTCAAAATGGGGTTGTTGAGATTCTGTTTATGTGTTTTGTTTCCATGCAGTTCCTTAATGGTGTGTTGCTCAAAAGCAAAAAAAGAAAAAAGCTTTACATGTATAATAAACATTAAGCTCCAGTATAGTGTAGTTTTCATGGGTTATGTTGTAAATTTTCTTCTAAAAGAAAAATAAAAAGACAATCTTTTTGTGGTCTGAAATCTTAGCCATTTCAGTTGTTTAGCCTGGGACTGTTTATTTGTCTCATAAAGACAATAATCAATTCTGGAAGTTGTGGTAATTCAGCAAAAGACCATTGCTCCCTACTCTAGATGTTCTTCTATCTGGATGTTGTTTAAACATGACTTTGCCAGCTAATGTCCTTCCACATCTCTGCATTTTCTTCATAAGAAATCATAGGTTGAATATAATTCAAATGCCGAAGTTGGACTCAATAGTCATCCTTAGAATATAAACTCTGGAAATGATGCACTACTTCTGCTGCTATCTCCTGCTACCTAGTGATCCACTGTCCATCATGCCTTTTAATTCTATGTATAGTTAGTCTTCTTCTCCTCTCATTTATAACTACATGGAAATACTTACTATTGGCATCACCCTCCTCTAGCCATCTAATGTTGGCCTTTTGCTTTAGAATGGATTCTTCTGCTTTAAGCCATCTGGTATATTCAGCTTGTGCTTTGTGGAGTTCTGAATATGAGGCATAAAAATGCACTTACCTCTGTTAGTTTATGTAAGTGTCCTCAATTTTTGCAATGAAGGATTGAACTAAAAAGAGAAGATATTTTGGTTTTATCTGTAAACTTTGTGTGAAGATTCTTTCTCTAATGTTTTTTATTCTAAATGTCCTCGATTGGGAGTTTTGTTTCATTATGCATTGTCAGCTAGTTCTAGTTGTTGTCTTCTTTGCCTGTATATTTTGCTACAATAGTGTAAGTTTATTCTCTCATGGACTTTCCAGAGAGTATCATCTCTAATGTTATACTCCCCTTTCTTACCAAAAAAAAATTAGCAACTGCAACTCCTCTGTAATACATTGGAGCAAGACTGTGGTATCTCTCTTGGCCTGTTGTTCCCATATTTTAAATTTTACAGTAGCATCATTTACTGCTATTCAGCTATTGTTTGCGAGAAAAATGCTGCAACTATTAAAGGAAATTAAGTTCTTTGATTTTTTTATAGATTATTGAAAAGGGTCGAGATCCAACACCAAGTGAGCTACACTTGCACGTCCATACGCATGGTCATGATGAAAAATCTTTTGTTAACGAACGATCCCGACCTGTACATGTAAGTCCAAAATCCTATAATTTTATTGACTTTGTATATGACATTAACGTCCCATTTGAACTACTTGTTTAGCACCTATTTAAGTCCTAAAGGCGATTTTTGTAAACTTTTGTTTGAATGAATTACTTAATAGTTAACTTATTTATGCTTTTATCATTTCTTTTCCCCTAATGTTCATCATCATCATTAATGAATTTTACTAATTATTATTGTATTTACAGGAAAAATATCAGCAAATATTATAGCTCCAAACACAAACTCAATCTGATATTGATCAATCTTTAGCATTTTATCAAAGCCGCGGAAGGGGAAAAGAAGAGAAGAATATATGGTCTTGGATCTCAAGAAAAATATTTCTATGGGCCGAATTTTTGTGCCTCTTCTGGATCTGATGCTTCTTCATCAGTAGCACCTTCGTCAGCACCGATGGCAAATTTGGATGAGTTAGTGAAGCGATTGATTCCTGCATTGACTGATCATATGTTTCCTGTACTGACAGATCACATGCTTCCTGTGTTATCTTAGCGAGTAAGAGGATTGATAGCTTCACCATCACATGTGCAAGATAATCACACTGATCACCCATCAACTATGGCAACTCCAATTCCTTCTCCTCCTACTAATATTAACGAGGTTCATGCATCGCTTTCTGATGATGACATTCACTCTCCAGTCTCTCAGTAGCTAACAATTTTTATTTGAACTTTATTTTTGTATTGTAGATGTTTGGTATTAACAGGTCCATGCATTGCTTTTTGATGCTGACCTTCACTTTTGGTTGAACTTTATTTTAGTATTGTAAATGTTTTAATCTTAATTATACATTTGCATTTTGGTATCTATTTTGGATCTTGTAGAATATTAATTTCTATGAATTTCAGTTATTTAATAAGAGTATCTTATATATGCTTGAACAATATATTTTTTATTAAATAAAATAAGAAAAATATAATTTGCGATGGATTTTCTTCGTAGCTATAATTAATATAGTATTACAGGGTGCGACAGATTTGCGACAAAAGATTTTCATCGCTAAAAGAAAGGCAATATGTCTCAATAATATTAACGACAAAAACTATTTGTTGCCAATAAAATATGGCGACGAATTGACTTATCGATGTGGCGACAAAATTGGTGATACTTGCGACGGATATGTGTTGTCGCTAAGAGTAGCAACAGATACAAACCGTAGCTAATTCGTCTCTAACTTAGTGGCGGATTCATTTTTATGTTAGTAAAGGGTTAGCTATGAGTAAATTAGCAACAGACACCAATCTGTCGCTAAACAGATGTAGCGACGGAAATATACTATTTAGCGACGGAATTCGTCCGTTGCTAAAGTCAATTTTTCTTGTAGTGGTACCTGATTTATCGACACAAACAAAATTAGTAAACAAGAAGGAAAGAGAAGCAAAATACAAAACTAGCTAAATAGATAGTCAACACCGTAAGCTCCCCGGCAATGGCGCTAAAAAGTGATCACTGCCAACTCAACGCTACATGAATGTAGGGAGAGCGGGTCGCTACAGCTTTTACCCGAATAGTGGTTCGGGATCGAATTTCCACAGGGAGCTTGGAGTGGAGTTGTATTGTCTGTTTTAGCTTAGAATTGCGTTTGTACTTCTAATTGCACTCCTAATATTTTTGGTATTTTTATATTTAAAACTACTATTGTAATCTAAGGATTAAAGCTAAATTATGCTAAGGAAATATTGCTAGGTTGTAATTAATAGGGAGAACAGCACTAAGGTCGAGGCATCACCTAGGTGGTTAACTAACGGGTAGAAACTACTAAGAATAGATTGACATATTTGGAATTTATGCTATAACTGTTGCACAATTGTACCTACTCTCACACCTCTCGGTAGAGAAAGTGATTTTGCCCAATTGACTCTCTCGAGACCAGTTGGGTAGGCCAATTAGACCAAACAACTAGGGTTCAAGTAGGGTGTTTACTCTCTCGAGATACAACCCGTTAATTGGGACTACCATTTCTCATGGGTCTATCCCAATTCCTTGTTGGGTCAATTTGGGGGTCATAGACTCTCTTTCTCAAGAAGAGTCAAAACCCACTAAGCTAGAATCAATGTTTGCAACCACCAATCCTTAATTAAAGCATAAAATTAACTCAAATACCAAATACCCAATATCAATATATCATTAGAACGCAACACCCATCAATTACCCACACTAGGGTTGAGTCACAACCCTAACTAATGGGTTTAGCTAGACATAATTGAAGAAGAAATAGAAGAAATAGAAGAAGAAATAACCATATTAATTAATAACTAAAGAGAAACTACAAGAATCTATTGAGAAATTAATGCTAAAATGCCAAAATAGGCTAAAACTTTTGTCCTCACAAGGGCAGCTTTGTTCTGTAAATACAACTTTACCTAAAAATGGTAAAGTGTTCTATTTATAGTGGCTGGAAAAACTGGATAAAAATACCCCTGCGGGGTCAGCGCGGACAGCGCAAAAGTGTAGCGCGGCCGCTTGGCATGACTTGGCTAAATCCTCCAGTTCTCTGAACCTCAGTGGCGCGGACCGCGCAAAAATATAGCGTGGCCGCGTGGCCTTAACTTCCAAAAGTCATGGTCTCTAAATCTCCTTGACGCGGACCGCGCAAAAAGATAGCGCGGTCGCGTTGCCTCAAGCCTGATTTTGCAACTCTCTGAATCTCATTGATGCGGACCGCACAGAAGTGTAGCGCGGTCGCGTGGGCCTAAAGCTTGAATTTGTCATTCTCTGAATCTCATAGCGCGGCCGCGTGGCATATCAGTGCGGTCCACGCTAGGCCTTCATGTTCCTTATTTCACTTTGTCTTTGACACTTGGGCAGGTTTCACTCCGTTTTGAGCCGATCTTTGACATTTGTCACCTTGTCGCTCAAACATGCAATCAAGCACAACTTGTAAGCATTTTGGGTCTGTTCTATATCAAATTGTAACCAAAGCAATAGCAAGTAGGGGCATAAACATGGTAAAATCCTAACTTATCAGTATGCCATTCCAAAGCTTCCCCACTCAAACTCTCACTGAAATATGCCATCAACAATTTATCTTTCCCGAAAACACTTCTCATTTCACTACTATAACCTTTCAAATGGGCTACTGGATCTCCACGTCCGTCATACAAATTAAACTTTGGCATCTTAAACCCAGCAGACAGTTAGATGTTAGGAAACCAGCACAAGTCTTAGTAAGGCACGCTCACCTGGCTCTCTATCCCTTGCATGTTTCTTAAAGACTGCTCTAAGATTTCACTTTCCCTGATATCTCATCTTGATCCACTGTCTTAGCAGGCTTTTTAGTTTCATTGGGAGTCTCAAAATGAGGAACGTGAGAGTATGGATCCAAGACTTTGAAAGTTAGTTTTGGAGCATAGTGTTGGATATCGGGGACTTTGAACACAGTCTCGTTAGAGGATCGAGGAAAAGTAGCTGGAGGAGGAGCTACAAGAGCATGAGTGGCCAAATGAACAGGATATGAGGTGGTTTTGGAAGGTACAGTGTGAAAAAGGTTGTGGGGAGATATCAACAGCAGTGGAAATATGGATGTGTAATAGTGGTAGGATAGTTGCAGGTCTCAATGTAGTTAATGGGGAGTGACGGTGGAGGATGTCCCCTGATCCAAGACTGATATATTTCTACTATCTGTTGTTTCAACATTTGGACCTCATTTTTCAATTCAGATTCCGACTCCTCAAACTCCCTCGATGGGTCAACAACTCCTGTGTTCAAGTCTTTGCTAGCCATGGCTACCTTACTCTTTGACCTCGTGTTGTATGGAAGAGTTATCAGTTTAACAACCACAAACCTACCACCTTTTTGCTATAATGAGGATAACAAAGAGGAACAAAATGAAGTCATCATATTAGTGTTAGGGCATTTAACAGCTAAAAATATCACATTATATGCAATACACCAACAACAATTAACGGTTCTAGAATGACAGAGTGTCACAAGGTCATTTGGCATCATCCCAATTTTGTTCATTTCAATCTTCTCTTTTATTTCTTTTCTAGAACTTCTTGGCTTGCTCGTTTTTCTTCCTTTTTTCCCTAATTATCACTCTTTTCTTTCCTCTCATTTCTCACATCCCATAATTTTATTTTTTTTTCTTTTCTCTATTTTTTTGTGTTTTTGATTTTTTTTTAAAAAAAAATGATTCGATCGAACCCTATGTAGGTTGCCTACGTATCATGTCCCTCATGAATCAGATCAAGCGTAATTCTGGAACATGGGGAATAAAGAAAATAAACTAACGTTCTCTTTTTCCTTTCTTTATTTTTTTTACCTTAATGGCTACTCTGATGAGAAAAAGAAGGAAATCTCTCTTTTTTGTTGACTTAATATTCTATAATCTATTCTAAACTCAATCTTAAACAAGTATATATATTTTTCTTTTTGAAACAGACACTCTATGAGAAATTATTAAGGAAAAATCCTATAAGAAAAAAAAATACTTTTTGATTCTTTTCCTTTTTTTTAGGAAAGAAATATAAAGAATGAACCAAAGAAAGATATTTTGAATTTTCATTTAATATCCCGAAAGAAATATTTCGAACCAAGATATGAAAAAGATAAAAAAAAGTTTTTGGATTTTAGCTTGATTACCTAAGGGAGAAACTCTGAAAATAAACCAACGATAAAGTATGTTACTTTTTTTTCTTTCTTTTCTATGTACAATATCCTAAAGTTCTAGTAAAAATAAGAAGAATAAGTTTTTTGTTTTGTTTTTATATATCTCTCAAAGAAGAACCTCAAAAGAAAATCTTTTTGAATTTTTGGAATTGATATCTTAAAGAAAACTTCCAAAGAGGTTTGAAAAGAAAATTCCCTTTTTTTCCTTTCTTTTCTTCCGTCTTTTTAGTCTTAATATACTAAAGGAAATATAAAAGTAATTTATTTATTTATTTTGAGTTCTATATATTGATTTTCTAAAGGAAAACCACCTCAACTGAATTTCATTTCTTTCATTTCTAGAATTAGTATTCTAAAGAAAACTTCTAGCGGAAATATAAAAACATAAAATCACTTTTTGGATTTTTAATTTATAATAAATTTTTCAAATAAAAAAAGGGGTACAATAACAAAAGACTCGAAACTACTGTACAAAACTAGAAGGTAAAAGACGACATAAAAAGAAAAACAGACCAAAACATAAAAAATAAAATAAATAAAAAATCTCCTTAAGCAACTCCTGAATGAGCGATCCTGCCTGGATGGTCCCGGGATGTCTGTCATGCTCAAACTCCGGTAAGTAGACCCATACCTGTATGAGAAAATTGAGACCAAATAAAGTTAAAGACTTAGAACATTATGTGAGACAAAAACCCTTCCTGTTGATATATGCAACACATGATTATGACTATTTTTCTAAAATTAACCTATGTGGCTAAAAAGTGGCTAAAAATGCAAGATTTGGCTAAGACCCCACGAAGCCAAGAACCTAAGATTCACTAGGAAGACCAGAACCTATGTGGGCTGCATACGTATTCTGCCCTGAAAGAGATGAGAATCAGGTATGCGTAGTTCGCGGGCAGATTGAATACGGTAGAGAATTAAAAAAAACAAAAACAAATAATTTAGATAAAACATATTTTTTGTCTTTTTTTTAAAAAATAATGGAAAAGTGTGAAATCTTTTTGGATTTTTCAATTTTCATTTTTTTGGGTCTTTTTCTTGAACAAATGTGAAAGAAAAACATAACTGGGCCCTACTTACTTTATTTTCACACTTCACCCTCTTATCTTTGTCATTTACTTCAGTCGTCATTGGTCTACAAATGACCCTTTTACTCTTGAAGAATGCAATATGTAGCACATAGGATGCACCAGGGTGGTCTTTTATTTTCGGATACACCTGTCTAGACAGACCCAACCCCTATGTTGAGCCGCCAAAGTCAAATGCACCTGATACAAACTGTGACGACCCAAAGGGTCATCACCTGTTCTCCTCATCTGTTTTGTGCTTTCGAGGTCTTGAAAACCTCATTTTCTATTGCCTTGATTTGCGTGCGTAGTCCGGGTGCGTAACCAAAAAATTTCTGTGTTGAAATATGTGAATTCTGTGAAAACATTTGAAGTATTTTGATATTAATATGATTATAGTTGACTTTGGTCAATATTTTTGGTAAACGGACCCGGTCACGAGATTGGACGGTCCCAGAAGGTCCGTAGAAAAATATGGGACTCGGGCATGTGCCCGGAGTCGAAATCCGAGGTCTAGAACCTGAGTAAAAGAATTTTCTGTTAAATTATTTTTCTGAAATTATTAAGGAAAATAAAAATAAAAATTGATTAAAAGACTATGGTATCGGGCTCGTATTTTGGTTCCGACGCCCGGTACAAGTCTTATATATTGTTTAAGCGCTTCCTGTAAAGTTTGGTCGAAATCGGACGTCGTTTGACGTGTTTCGGACCTAAATGTCTAAAGTTGGAAGTTTATGAATTTTGAAAGGAGAATCATGAGTTTTGAGGCTTGATTCTATGTAAATGATGTTATTTTGGCGATTTGATCGCGCGAGCAAGTTCGTATGATGTTTTTGAGTCAGTGTGCATATTTGGTTTGGAGCCCCGAGGGCTCGGGAGTGTTTCGGAGGTGTGTCGGGGTGGTTTTTCACTTAAAAACATAGCAGGTTTTTCCTTCAGCTGTTGCAGGCCAGGTTGTTCTTCGCGTTCGCGGTCGCCCTTACGCGATCGCGATGCTGGCCTGGTCCCCTTCTACGCGTTCGCGAACCTATTCCCGCATTCGCGTAACTTCAGTTCCGCCTTCTTCGCGTTCGCGTACTAATTCACGCGTTCGCGTAGTTATAGTCCCTCCCTTCCTCGCGTTCGCGTTAGAGTCCACGCGTTCGCGTAGACCAAGTTCTGGACCCCCGCCTTTTTCCTCTTCGCGTTCGCATCCTCTTTCACGCGAACGCGATGCTTACCCGTCTTCCTTCATCGCGAACGCGACAGGTGTGTCGCGAACGCGATGAACATTTTTGCCCAGCGAATTTTTAAGTTAAAAACAGAACCAGTGACGGGATTTTCATAATTTTACACGAAACCCTTTCTTCTCCAAGCACTTAGGCGTCCATAGAAGCTCCCATTCGTCAAAACTTCTTGGGTAAGCATTGTTCCACTTATTTCTTTCAATTTTCTTCATTAATTACTGAAATCCTAGCCCTAAATCATGAAGTTTAAGGTAGAAATTATGGGTTTTGAGCAAAGTTAGGGTTTTGAGAATTTTGGGTAATTCAACCCCAATTTGGGGTCGAATCTTAAAACAAATTGTATCTTTGGACTCGTGGGGTTATAGGTGATTGAGTTTTGGTCCGAGCCTCGAGTTTAGACCATGTGGGCCCGGTGTCTAATTTCGGGATTTTTGGAATAATGCTAGGAAATTCATATCTAGGCTATGGGTTGTTACCATTGAGTTTTTATTGATATTATTAAATTGATTATACGTAGATATCACTGAATTGGAGGTTGAATCACGAGGTAAAGCAATAGTTGAGGATTAAGCAGATTTCAAGGCTTTGAGGTAAGTGTTTGGTTTAACCCTAGCTTGAGAGAATAGGAGTTGAGTCTTGTTGCTAATTACTATGTGATCGAGTACGATGTATAGGTATGGTGACGAGTATCTATATCTTGGTGTCTTGCACGACCGTGAGTCCGTATAATGTGATTATCATGAGCTGGCTGTGAATTTCATGTTTATTGGAGGATGTCTATATACTGTGAATAATGTGTGAACAGTAAATGATCATTAAATTCTCTGGAGCGTTGGCTCAGAATAGTAAAGTGAATTATAAGATAAGTAAAGTAAGGAAAAAAAGGAAACGTTGTTGAATATTCCCTTGCCGGGACGTAAGTATTTAATGTATTCTCCCTTGCCGGGATGATTGAACTATTAATTGTGCTCCCTTGTCGGGATGATTGAACTATTAATTGTACTCCCTTGCCGGGATGTTTGCTATGTATTTGTCTGCTGTGTGTCCCTTCATTGTGACTGTTGCTTGGGGACTCAGACTGTTAAATGATATTGAGGAGCGGGTTGCACGCCACAACAAAT
>MU724652.1:33365-43850 GCA_026770625.1 Nicotiana glauca
CTATACATTGGTGTCTTGCACGATCGTGATTCCTTATAATGTGATTATCATGAGCTGGCTGTGAATTCCATGTTTATTGGAGGATGTCTATATACTGTGAATAACGTGTGAACAGTAAATGATCATTAAATTCTCTGGAGCGTTGGCTCAGAATAGTAAAGTGAATTATAAGATAAGTAAAGTAAGGAATAAAAAGGAAACGTTGTTGATTATTCCCATGCCGGGACGCAAGTATTTAATGTATTCTCCCTTGCCGGGATGATTGAACTATTAATTGTGCTCCCTTGCCTGGATGATTGAACTATTAATTGTACTCCCTTGCCGGGATGTTTGCTATGTATTTGTATGCTGTGTGTCCCTTCATTGTGACTGTTGCTAGGGGACTCAGACTGTTAAATGATATTGAGGAGCGGGTTGCACGCTGCAACAAATGACACTGAGGATCGGGTTGCGCGCCGCAACATTGATAACTGATAAATAATGTGGGTTGGTTGCACGCTGCAACAGTGATATGTGGAGCGGGTTGCACGCCACAACAATGGTAATTATGGAGCGGGTTGCACGCCGCAACAGTTGTTGATATATGTGGTTATGTCTGAATATTGACTTCTTGTTTCATGTTGGACTTTAAGCTATTCGGTTATTACTCTGGATTACTGATAATTGTATTTTCCCCATAGCATATTTCCCCCTCCCATGTTGTTAGTTACTTGGTATTCGATTTCCCCTGTATATTTATAACTGCACAGGTTTATGTGGTGTCCAGTCTAGCCTCGTCACTACTACGCCGGGGTTAGGCTAGACACTTACCAGTACATGGGGTCGGTTGTGCTGATACTACACTTCTGTGCAATTTTGCACAGGTCCAGGTTTTGAGAAGCAACAACAGCAGTAGTTCGGGAGTAAGATTTTGTTATCACGAGACTGAGGTAGCCTTGCAGGCGTCCACAGGTCCGGCGTCTCTTCTTATGTTTTTCATTTATACTGTTGCCTCATTGTTTTCGAGACAGATAGCTGTTATATTTCTTTCAGACCTTTATATGTAGTTTATTCTTAGTGGTTCGTGAGTATGTGACACCAAATCTTGGTTAGAGAATATTGTTGAGCATTTCATATTTATTTCAGACTTATAAAAATTAGACTTCCGCAGTTATTGTTGTTATTATTAAAGATGCTATAAATTGACAACAGAATGGTTTTACTAATGAAAACGGTAAGTAAGTTGGCTTGCCTAGCTACCACGAGTAGGCGCCATCACGATCCCGATGGTAGGAAATTCGGGTCGTGACACAAACAAACGTGCCTACTAGGGATCCAGCATGAGGTTATGTTCTTCTAGGTTTAAACCTGGGGTTGTGTTCTAGACTGGATTTACCCGAGGGGACAACTCGAGCCGAGGTGGGGGTAACGTACCGGGAGCACGAAAGTTTGCCCGACCTTGTTGCTGACCCATGCCTCGTTCTAACTGTTATGACTTCTAATAGAAAGTGAGCCACGCGTACATGTGCATCAAATTTTAGAAGACTCAGAAGGGTGGCACCATAAGGCAGTTTAATAAAATTCAAGCAATATTGAAACAACAATTAGCACATTGGGTCACAAAATATAGTAATATTAACAATAAATAAATCCAAGCAAAATCATATTAACAAGCTCGAATTCTTAAATCCTGAACCAGAGATTATGGGTTCTACTCCCAGTGGAGTCGCCAGAGCTGTCACACCTCATTTTTACTACCCGCAGAGTATATAAGGAAGTTTTTCCAATTTAAGTGACAATCGAAACGGGATTACTTATTTTAAATTCAAAGTCGTCACTTGGAATAATTTAAGGTGTCCCAAGTCACCGGTTTAAAATCCCGAATCGAGAAAGTAGACTCTTATTTATGGTCTGCGAATATAGAAATTTGGGTAAGGAATTCTGTTAACCCGGGAGAAGGTGTTAGGTACTCTCGAGTTCCGAGGTTCTAGCACGGTCGCTTTGATCATACCTGTCTTATTTAAATTGTCTAATTACTCATTTTAGAACCTATGTGCATTTGCCTCTTTTAATTAAAAAATTATCTTAAAACAGGTCACGCGTACGTGTACCCATTTGTTTGACGCGTCAAAAATCATGTCACGCGAACATGTCCACAATTAATAACGCTTTATTATTATTAAGAAAGTTTGACTGAAGTTGCGCGAACGCATACCTCGATTTTATTTTTTTGGTATCGTAACTATGTTACGCGTACGTGTACATAATCACAATAATTTATTTATTAATATGCGCCTATAGCATACTAGCACATTTTAATCTTTTTTTCCTAATCTTTGAGATTGTTGTGATACTAAATTTGCGAACAAAACATTTATTGGGTAGCAAATAGGCTAGCTAACATGATTTATTACTAGGCCATATTTCTTATGGTCCAAGGCCTACCTTAGGCCCATTCGTATTCCTTGCCAAGAAAGAAACAACTCCAATTTTCCATCTACCCGATTAAAAGCATTTATTCAAGAACCCAAGACTGCATATATCACAATCGAAATAAAAACTAATTAAAATAATTTAAAGAAAAACTGAAACATGCTACTCAAACAACGTAGAATCACAAATCAACTAACACGCGCATCAGGTTATCATAACACAATGAAATGAGAACGAAAATTGAGAAATGAATCTTTTATTGATGAACAAAGCTAAAAATTACAAATCAATCGGGCTAAATAAAGCAACAATCCTTGGACCGGAATACCGAAATTATAAATCGAAACCTCGAATCGATACGGGAAAGCTCGAAACCGACCTCAGTCAAGAGATAAACTAAAACCTCAAACATCTGACAACTGATTACTCCTCGCCGGAGCTAGTGTAAACTCATCAGAAATTCCCTCGATTGGACTACTGGGCAAGCTCAATAACTCACTCACCAAGCCCTTAAAACAAAAACTAACCGTAAAATACAGACTAGGATAACCCGGTGCTGTTTCATCGGCGATACTCAAACTGAAACTAGAAATTGATCGTCGATTTCTTCTATAAGGTGATTGTTTTTTTTCTTTTTTTTTTTTGTTTTTTTTTCCAAGTTGTGGGGATATATGGGGTAATAAATGACTGAGGAGGTACCTTATGATACAGTGATGGGTTACATGGGAAGATTGAGATTGAGGAAATCTAGGAAGGGGAAGAGTAATAATGATCAGGTTTGAAATTTGGACGAAGGGGCGTAATTGTAGAGGATCTTTGGTTTGATTGAGGTAAACATTCGTCGTTTCTTTCGGGATTGGGTTCCTTTTTTAAGCGTTGAATCCGAAGATCAAGGCTGCCGTTTTTTTTGTTGTTTTAGTCTAGCTCTAAGAATTGGAATCTTGGGGTAGAGTTTCTATAATTGGGTATTTTATATGGAAGTGGGAAGGGATGATGGCCATTGGATTAGAATGAAATAGATGGCTAGGATGGAATCTTGCACTTAAGTTGGCTAATGGGTTGGAAAGAATGGCCTAAGGGTAATTGGGTCGGACCATGTTTTTTGGGTTTGAACTTAGGCTAAAAAGACCAAATAATGCAATGTATCTATACAAATGTAAAAATCACTCTAAATTAAAATAAACTAATATAAAATTACATACTACGAGTGGAACTATTTTTTTTTTTATATTTTCAAATGTTATAATACTATAAATTTAAATATTTTAATTGAATTTAACCTAAAGATAAAAATATTTTTTTGTAATTTTTTATTTTTTGTGATAAAAATAAAGTAAAAGAGGCAAAACTAATTGAAATATCGATATTTAGCCTAAACTAACTAGAATATATAAAATCTCAGGGAGGATAAAAAATTACATGTCTACAACAATGACTGCAGATAGTGACAATAAATGTAATAAGAAGGAACCCGTCACCCAAATGTTAGATGACTTGTATGATTTTCCTTCCAAACAACAACGTGGGGACAATATAAAATGAAGGTGGACAAGTGATCCTTGGATCTTGTGAGTAAAAGATATATGTTGAATAATAAAATCAGTGGACAAGATAAGATTTGTATATTCTGTGTAGTCAACCTTTATAGTGTGCTCTTATCCCAAAAGTGAAGATCCCTTTTTGTTCTTTATCTCTTCCTATTTATAGGGGATATTCCTAAGAAATCCTAAAAAGTACAGCAGAAGGAAGATTCAACGGAATATTCCTTCTTTCTATTCTAAACTTATTCAGTCATTACTTGCGTATAATTTTTACCTGACCTCGGCACTTATCCTTTTTAAGACGACTCCTCGCCATTGTGCCGTGGTCAGCTTAATCCTCGACCATGTTCATTTGTAGTCATTAAGTTGCCCAAATTTTG
Source organism: Nicotiana glauca (assembly GCA_026770625.1). NCBI lineage: Eukaryota > Viridiplantae > Streptophyta > Magnoliopsida > Solanales > Solanaceae > Nicotiana > Nicotiana glauca. The sequence continues at coordinate 37,699 of MU724652.1, forward strand.
ACCAATACAACACCCTCCTATCAAAGGTCCTAGGTCCTATCTTCGGTAAGCTTCACCTACGCTATGGCATGCCTAATCATATCTTCCCAAACCAAATTTGCATTTTCCTTCACTATAGACAGACAAAAGTCCTAGTTGCTTCTTCCGTATAGTATAATTATGCCAAACGCAGAATACGTTTTTCCCCACTGTCATTTTTCTTCTCTCGTATTTTTTGTGGTGCTCATTTGGACGTAGTTTAGTGAGAATTTGAGATATGTTTGATCTTAATCTCAGTTCTGAAGATGTTCCAGTAGAATCAGGAACCTCCAATGATAACATGGATGCCTCCAACAGTACAGCCGGTCACGATGAATATGAAGAGAGTGGGAATGGTGATTTTGTGTTAAAGGAGCGCTGTTTCCATTGGTGAGTGGAGAGGCTGAGTTGTCGCAGCAGCAGTGCTTGGATCTCTCAGCCAATTGCGGAGCTTCGAATGAGCAGAGGATCGTTATATCTCCGCAGCGAAGATCACAGGTGAAGAAGAATAGAAGAGGGCCCAGGTCTCGGAGTTCTCAATATCGTGGAGTCACATTCTATCGTAGGACAGGACGATGGGAATCCCACATCTGGTAATTGATCATCTCTAGCAATATTCTATTGTATTTTGTCTCTCAGCTCTGTAGCAAGTGACTCTTTGTTTCAGTTTCATCCATAGTACTATTTATTAAGATGTTTTTTTGAATTCTGCATGAATATATATTTACCCAATCTGATCATTTAAAAGGTAATTACAGATAATAATACTTAATAGATTGGTTGGTAACCTAGAATAAATGGCAAGTAGCGTGTTATATCGTGTCAAATTATACTGGTGGTGTAAAGTATTAATTACATTGATCAGTGTATACAGTTAAATCTTTTTTATACTGGTGGACAACCTACTGCAATCCTCCTCACTTATCGGTGCTTAGGATCTGATAAACCTAGTATTCCTTAAGTATGCTAGCTTTCAACCAATCGTAACCCTCCGTCCTCCAACATAGTGAAGTTATGCTAATATGTTAGCGAGGTTGCTTGGAAATATTATTGAACTGTTTAAACTACCAGTTGTTTCTTGGGATTATTAGTTCTAACTAACTAGCAGCTAGTAGTCTAGTACTAATGAGATGCTTTCACTTTTAAGTTTGGATAGCAACTCATGAATGTTTTATTGTGATCCTCAGCAATTTTTGTGTGGACTTTGCAGGGATGGTGGGAAACAAGTTTACTTGGGTAAGCAACTGTTTCCTAGCCTCAAGTTTTGTTGATATGAAAGTTATTACAGCTTTATTCAAGTATTGACTGCTGACTGCAAGCTTCATTTGACATTTGAAATTTGTATTTACAGGGGGTTTTTACAGTGCACATACTGCTGCTAGGTGCTGTATAAATTAGAATGAGTTTTATCTTAACTGCACTGGTTGATTTTTGTACTTCTCCGAAAGAAAAAACTGGGATAGGTAGTAGTAAATTTTTGTATACTAATTTCAGGGCATACAATTAAATTCCGAGGACTTGATGCAGGTATCAACTTTAACATCAGTGATTATGAAGATGATCTGAAGCAGGTTGGTTGAAGTAGCTAATCACCATCATTACTTCTGGTTGAAGTCCTTTTTCAGTTAGGACTATGGTTGCTGTTTAACATAATTTCTGTGACGGGCATGTAGATGAATAACTTTAGCAATGAAGAGTTTGTGCACATACATCTTGGTCAGAGCAATGGCTTCTTCGTCACTCTGCATAAATATGGGCGATGGGAAGCACGGATGGGGCAACTTCTTGGAAAGAAGTGAGTGACCACTTGTTCCGCTGTGGCTTAGAAATGTCACACGCTACTATTAATACGGCTGTTTCAAGTTTCGCCAATCACATGATAGTACTGATCTTTATAAGCTAGAGGGAATATTGTTAACCAGTTCCTGTACGTTATGTGCTTGCAGGTATATCTATCTTGGACTATTTGACAGTGAGATAGAAACTGCAAGGTCCAATGACATAACCTGATTCTTCATTCCCTTTCATGCTATGTGGTTTAACCTCTTGACTTGGACTGAACTAGGTCTTTGGCGCTTGATCAGGGCATATGATAAGGCTGCTATAAAAAGCAGCGGGAAGGAGGCAGTCACCAATTTTGAGCTAAGCACATATGAAGGTGTATTAACTTCTGAGGCTGATATCGGAGGTACTATCAAGACTTGAACACTTTTCCAGACACCACCTTTATGCTTGTCGCTTTTATTCTGTAGCTCTGCTTAGTTGGTTGAAAACTACTAATCTTTACATTGATGCAGGAACAACTCGTAATCTTGAGCTGAATTTGGGCATATCTCGCTCTTCCTGTGCTGACAATCAACATGGAAACACTAGCCAAATTGGAAACTTCCAGGGCCAGCATGGCTCAAATGGTTGACCTGAACATCGTAGACAAGACCAAAATACTAATGGTGGGAGTCCTGCAGTGCCACTCTTCTCTACCGCAGCATCATCAGGATTCGAAAATTCAGCAATCACTGCACCCTCAGCTGCCATTCATCAACTGCACTTTGGAAGTGGAGCTTTACCTTACCACCACTCACAATCCCTGACCAACATGAATCTTTCACATAATTATTGCACGAGCTGAAATTAGCTGGCCGGTAAATACAGAACAAGTAAACAACCACCCAATATCTTTTCTTCATTTGCTGAAGATGATACCAGTAAGGCAACATGTTCGCCGACAACTAATTGAGTTTAGTTTTGTTAGTTAGGATATGAGGTACTGAGTTTCTAAACAAGGCTATGAATCTTATAACATGAACTATGTGATTGCAAGCTGCTTATTGGGCAATTTTCTTCTACACTGCGTATTACCGGTGCCTTGACAATTGGGATTGTTAAGATGAGAATGTTTCTATATGGTTTTCATTTTCAAATGATTTCCTTCTTTTAATGGCTTCACATTCTGTTATTAAACCTTCTAAAGGAGGCTTCCTTGCTCAAAGTTGGTTCTTGAAATTAGCAAGGACGGACTGACAAATTTTGGTCTCTTTTCATTGCTGAAGCGTACTGGGTCTACAGGAAAGATCACAGTGCAAAAGTCGAGACATAACAAAAGAAGTAAATTGAAGTGTTGTTGGTGAAAGTTTGTCCTGTTGCTTTAAAGGGTAGTGGAAGTACTATCTGTTGAGGAAGCCAAATGTATATAATATGAATAAGTCACAACTACTATACTGAAAATTATGACAGTCACCAAATAATAAATAAGACAATAAAGCAATAATAAAAGGAACACCAGAATTAACGAGGTTCGGCTAATTTTGCCTACTCCTCGGACACAACCAATATTTTATTTCACTCCAAAAATACAAGTGAAATAATACTAAAGAGAGAAGATACAAATGCCTTAAGAAGATAAGAAGGCAAATGAGAGGTGTGTTTAAATCCTAAACATTAGGCCTTCTTTTATAGGGGGAAAATCCCCCCCAAACAACTTAACCCACCGATGTGGGACTTCTGCCATATTCAACAAATCTCCACCTTGGCAAAATTCCACATCTTCAATTTTCTCTCTGTAACAAATTTTGGTTATGTCTCCATCTTCAATCTTCAATGTTCAACAATGTTGATCAAATTCAAACAATGTTGAAACTTGATCGCAGTCACCACCTTTGTCAGCATATCAGCAGGATTCTCTGTAGTATGAATTTTCTTCACCGTGACTCCACCTTCTTCTATGATTTCTCGTACGAAGTGATACCGAACATCAATGTGCTTCGTCCTTGCATGATAAACTTGGTTCTTCGCTAATTGAATAGCACTTTGACTATCACAAAAAATTGTGATACCTTTTTGTTCAACACCAAGCTCCTTTAGCAATCCTTGAAGCCAAATTGCCTCCTTCACAGCCTCTGTAATAGCCATATACTCTGCCTCTGTTGTAGACAAAGCAACTGTTGACTGCAAAGTAGACTTCCAACTAACTGGTGCCTTTGCAAACGTAAACACATAACCAGTAGTTGATCTTCGTTTGTCCAGATCACCCGCAAAATCTGAGTCACAATATCCAACTACAGACTGATTGCTTTCCTGCTCAAAAACTAACCCAACATCTACAGTATTATGAATATACCGTAGAATCCACTTCACAGCTTGCCAATGCTCCTTTCCTGGATTATGCATATATCTGCTAATAACTCCAACAGCTTGTGAAATGTCAGGTCTCGTACAGACCATTGCATACATCAAGCTACCAACAGCATTTGCGTATGGTACCTTTGACATATACTCTCGTTCAGCTTCATCCATTGGCGACATAGTAGTACTTAGCTTAAAATGGGGAGCAAGTGGAGTACTAACTGGCTTAGTCTTGTCATCTATGCCAAAACGTTGTAGTACTCTCTTCAAATATTCTTTCTGAGATAAACAGAGTTTCTTTGAACGTCTATCTCTTATTATCTCCATGCCAAGAATTTTCTTCGCCTCACCCAGATCCTTCATCTCGAACTCCTTCTTCAGTTGAATCTTCAACTTATCAATTTCTTCCGAATTCTTGGAAGCTATCAACATATCATCAACATATAGGAGAAGATATATAAAGGAACCATCTTTAAGCCTGCGCAAATACACACAATGATCGTATTTGCTTCTCTTGTACCCTTGCTGCAACATAAACTTGTCAAATCGCTTGTACCATTGTCTAGAAGATTGTTTCAATCCGTACAATGATTTTTCAAGTTTGCACACCATATTTTCCTTTCCAGCAACTTTGAATCCTTCTGGCTGAGTCATATAGATTTCCTCCTCCAAGTTTCCATGTAAAAACGCAGTTTTTACATCCATCTGAACTAGTTCCAAATCCAATTGTGCTACCAAAGCCAACATAATTCTAATGGAGGAATGTTTTACAACTGGAGAAAACACTTCATTGTAATCAATTCCCTCCTTTTGAGCATATCCTTTGGCCACCAATCTTGCTTTGTAGCGAACATCTTCTTGGTTAGGAAATCCTTCTTTCTTTGCAAATACCCATTTGCACCCAATTGCTTTCTTTCCCTTCGGGAGATTGGCCAATCTCCATGTATGATTCTGATGAAGGGACTGTATTTCATCATTCATGGCAATCCTCCACTTATCTTCTTCTGAACTTTGGACTGCGTCTTTATAAGTGGCAGGAACATCATCAGCTGCAATTGCGGTTGCACAAGCAACTGTCTCTATGAGACGAACAGGTTTCGTTATTTTCCTTTTTGGCCTGCTGGTTGCTATTGATTCAAGTTGTTGTTGAGGTTCCTGAGTTGGAATCTCCTCTACTGGCTCTCTTTCCAGAGGATAATCTTCATTTGTTTCCTCCTCTGCTTCTTGTGTAGGAAAAATAAATTTTCCCTCAAACTCCACCTGCTTAGAAGCACCATCATCTTGTTTGGTATCTTCATTTGTTACCTTGTTTACCATAGCAGATTCATCGAAGGTAACATCCCTGCTGAATATTACTTTCTTTGTCATAGGACACCATAAGCGGTATCCTTTGACTCCAGAAGTAATCCCCATAAAAATAGCCTTCTTTGCCCTTGGATCCAATTTTGACTCTGTCACATGATAATATGCAGTTGAGCCAAACACGTGCAAAGAGTCATAATCTACAGCAGGCTTTCCATACCATTTTTCAAATGGTGTCTTGCCATCAATAGCAGCAGATGGTAAGCGATTAATGAGGTGGCATGCATATGTAATTGCCTCAGCCCAAAATTCTTTGCCCAAGCCAGCATTGGACAACATACACCGTACCTTCTCCAGCAAGGTCCGGTTCATGCGTTCTGCCACTCCATTCTGTTGTGGTGTATGTCTGACAGTGAAGTGTCGGACGATGCCATCATTTTCACAGACCTTATTGAAATGATCATTTTTGTATTCACCTCCATTATCTGTGCGAATACACTTGATCCTCCTGCCTGTTTGATTCTCCACCATCGTCTTCCATTTGAGAAAAATTCCCAGCGCTTCATCTTTGCTCTTCATTGTATACATCCATACTTTTCGGGAAAAATCATCAACAAATATTACAAAATAGTGCTTTCCACCCAATGAAGGTGTTTTGGAAGGACCCCAAACATCAGAGTGTACATAATCCAAAATGCCTTTAGTATTAT
>MU724652.1:46256-65812 GCA_026770625.1 Nicotiana glauca
AACCAATATTTTATTTCACTCCAAAAATACAAGTGAAATAATACTAAAGAGAGAAGATACAAATGCCTTAAGAAGATAAGAAGGCAAATGAGAGGTGTGTTTAAATCCTAAACATTAGGCCTCTTTTTATAGGGAAAAATTCCCTACCAAATGCCTAAACCACCGATGTGGGATTCTGGCAAATTCAACACTATCATCTGCAATCCTCCGCTTTTGATTTTAGAATAAAAAGTAACATGATTTTTCCCTTATTTATGATAAGTAAGTGTTAGCAAGTAGGGACGTAGTGTGGGCAGAAAATGGCAAGCTAGCTACCCTTTCTCCTCAATTGTTAGAAGGTGACTCTATCCCATTCCTCGACGCCTTTACATCAAATAATTCAAGAACTATTTTTCCGCTTATAAAAACTGACTTGCTTAAAGTCTTCGCCGGAAAATTATACTGCATTGGCAGATAATTGTATTAAATTTTTTGATTTCACCACTGGTCACATCAATTGTTATGATCCTTGATTGCCAGTTGGTTGTTTGCCCATTTTTCCCTTGCTGAAAAACTTTTATAACCATACAAATATTATGGTCCAACAAAGATTTTGTCCCATAAGATTTTAGAACCACATGTTTCAAAGATCTTTTTTTTCCTTAAAATTTATGCCAAGTCAAACTATACCATCTAAATTGAAATGGAGCAAGTATAAAAATTTGTATTTTTGTTAAGAGAGAAATGTGAAAGAACATGTACAGTCAGGTATCTCTATAACAATATTCCTACATAATAGTCATTCGCTATAAAAGTTGATTTTTTTTTCTCTATAATAGCCAAAAAAATATCATAACAAACGAAATTGTTATAGAGAGATTTGACTGGATATCACTTACTCATCGTGTATAATCGTTAGTTGTAAGGGTAAATTTTGATAATTTAAATATAGTTAGCCTAATTTATGTGATAGTGTGAATTCATTCTCACTACTCATTTCCCCTACCCTCCTATGTACTATTTAAAAGAAAACATAGACCATTCCTATTCTTATTGATGATGAACAGTAACCAATGAGCTTTCACACCTTTTGCTCCTCGGTTCAGAGTAAGCATGCAACTAGTCGTCTGGATTCTACTGCCAAAAAGATGTTTGTATTTTGTACAATCAGTGCATCTTTTGTAGTGTCATTTCTTGCTAAGTCTTTAATTTATTGTTGGTACTGTTTTGAGTAATGACTTGATAGTTGTTGTCTCTTGATAGTTCCTTTTCATCTTTTATTTACTTCTTGATATAGGGAGGTGCTTGCTTTTACAGCAGAAAGGGATCTTTCTATCCTCTTCTAAATTTCCAAGCTAAGATCATGTAATTAATGAAGATCAACTGAATGTTTCAAATACTTTTTGGAAGATGAGCCACTTATTATATGGAGTGAATTTACATAGAGGAAGGGAAGGGAAGGGAAGGGAAGGGAAAATGCATTGTAGACATTATTTACCGGCTCCAATTTTGGACAATCAACTGATTTTCCAAAGTTAAAAGAAGGGAAGTGGAAGCAAAATAATTACATAGAGGAAACCTGTGGCTTTCATGTAATGTAGAGAAGATAGACATATGGTTAAATGTGAAAAGCATTTTAAGCACAGGAATAATGTAGTTCATAAGTTGGAGCAACTTTTAAGATATCCTTTAATTTGCAAGGTTTCATTAAGATTCTATTGCTCAACTCTAACATCGTATAAGGACAATCCTAAGGGAAAAAAAACAAAAAACAAAAAACAATGAAATCATGAAGACAGCGAGTTAGGCCCCGTTTGGCCATACATTTTGGTAACGGTTTTTCAAATCTTGTTTGAAAACATTGTTTGTTCATAGATTAATGATCTATTTTTGAAAAATTTCTGAAATTATTTTTCAAGTTACCAAAATCTAGCTTAGGGTAGATGGTCTAGTTTAGGGTAGATTTTGGGTGAAACTTGTTCTCCCAGTCACAAAACTTTAAATTTTTTTAAATAAAATGCATGTCCAAACATAATTTTAATTTCCAAAAATTATTTTTCAAAACTACTTCAAAAATTATTTTTTCAAGTTTCAACTAAATATATGTCTAAACGCTAGCTTAATGTGGGTTTAATCTCATTTTGGTTAAGTTTTGGTTTATATGTACGGATGATTAAATACGGTTTACAAAATTCCCTATCCCTCCGGGCGTTTCTTGGGATACAATGGAGCATTGTTATAAATAGAATTCTATTTAAGGTGAATGTGTCACGACCCCAGTTCACCTTCCATGAACATGTCGTGATGACACCTAATTCTTACAACTAGGTAAGCCTAACAATGCGGAAATTTAATATAACTTGAGGAATAATTAATTAAAACTGAACATATGTAAAATAATGACTGCATATAAGGCCACTCGGCCTATACAACCCAAAAGAAATGCGGAAGTCTACAACTCAATCCCAAAACCAGAAAACTCACGGGAACCACAGGCTAATAGAAACATAGTACGCTGCTCTAACTCCAGAATATCTAAACAACTGAGAGAAAGGAATAAACTAGATACTAAAGTTGGAACAGAATAGAGACTCCTAGTCTGCGGACGCAGCAGATATACCTCGAAGTCTCCGTATAACTCCTCGCCTCAAGGATAGTGCGCCTGAGTAGGGGTACCTGGATAATCTGCACATTAAACAAAATATGCGCATGAAGGGCATGAGTACACCACAGCGGTACTCAGTAAGTGCCAAACCTAAACTCAGTTGGATAGTGACGAGGACGGTGAGAGCCCTACTAAGATAAAATATAATAAATAATAAGATAACAGAAACAGTTTAAATGAAGTCTACAGCGACAATCTAAACCAGATGAATAAGGAAGAACAGTAATAGAAAACAAAGGTAACAATACAAGGAATACTGTTCTCAACAAGGAATAATAGTCGGGGATCTCTTGGTATCCCGAGGATCTCTTGGTATCCTCATCATATGCACCAGGGATCTCTTGGTATCCCGAGGATCTCTTGGTATCCTCATCATATACACTGAGATCTCTTGGTATCCTCAATGAGTAAGCCGGGGATCTCTTGGTATCCCTAAATATATAGAAATACATGTGCCAGGGATCTCTTGGTATGTCACACCCTCAATCCAGAATATATCAAGTACTGGGGGATCTTCCGAGAAGCCGTCCCGTAGTCCCAAATTTAACACACAACAACAACAACTCATAATCTCAGAATAAATGCTAAAATCAGAACAAGTAATAGTAAATTCTAGCCTACCATGCTTCACAGAGTACAAATAGTACAGTTAAACATCTAAGCAAGTAAGTTAGCTAAACATGCTTCTCTAAGCTAGCACAGGTTTAAACTTACAGTTCAAAATGAACAAGTAAACAGGAAATCTCAATTTAAATACTTCAAGTAGAAACGAGTTTACAACAATTATCTCAAGTACGCGCTCGTCACCTCACGTACGAGGCATTCAAATATTTAAAGATCATGTCCTAAGGGCAAAGGTTCCCCACACAAGGTTAGACAAGCCACTTACCTCGAACCGGATCAAAAATCAACTAGAACCCACGCCCTTGCCACGAGTATCAGACTCCAAATGGCCCAAATCTATTCAATTCAATTACACATTATAAATAACATCGCAAACAACTGGTTCCACTATGAAATTTAAAGCTAGGGTGCGAAAATAGGTAAAATGACCAAAATGCCCCTCAGGACAATGTCTCGGAATCAAATAATTTTTCATATTTTCAGAACCCCCGTACTCTCATCAGTCTAACTATATAAAATTCTCCCAAATCAGAGGTCGAATGCCCACTCAAAACTCAATAGTTTAGCCAATGAAGTTTTACCCAAATTATCCAATTTTTGATCCTTAAATTCGAATTTAATAATGGATTTAACTACAAAATGATGAAATATAACTAGAAGGGATCAAAGAAACATTATCCAATAATCTCCTCTTCAAAACCCTCTCAAAATCACCCTCTCCCGAGCTCAAATTTAATTTTTCCAACTTTTGAAACTTAACCCTCGAATTTACTATTTCTGTTCAGGCATTTCCACTTCTGCGGACCACGATTCGCTTCTGCGGCTTCCACTTATGCTCCCAATTTTCGCATTTGCAGTTTCCTATCCGCAGGTGCGGTACCGCTTCTGCGATAAAAATTCTGCATCTGCGGATCCTGTTACTCCTGTTTAATTCCGCATCTGCGGTAGACTGTCCGCTTCTGCGACTCCGCACCTGCGGAACCCAAACCGCAGGTGCGGTTATGACAGTAGACAGAACCTTCAACAATTCATTCCACTTCCAAACATTCTGACAACCACCTGAAATCATTCTGAGGCCCTCGGGACCTCAACCAAAGGCACTAATACCCCCTCACACCTCATTCAAACTTGTACCAATCTTTAAAACACCCAAAACAACACCAGAAACCCGATTTAATCAATGATTCAAGCCTAAGAACTTCAAATTTCTTCCAAATACGCTTTCGATAAAAAACCTAACCAAAACACGTCCGAATGACCTGATTGCACACACATCCCAAGTGACATGACGGAGCTACTGCAACTTTCGGAATTCCATTCTGACCCTCGGACCAAAAATTGGATAATTTGGGTAAAACTTCATTGGCTAAACTATTGAGTTTTGAGTGGGCATTCGACCTACGATTTCGGAGAATTTTATATGGTTAGACTCGTGAGAGTACGAGGGTTATGAAACTGTAAAAAATTGTTCGATTCCGAGACATTGTCTTGAGGGGTATTTTGGTCATTTTACCTATTTTCGTGCCCTAACTTTAAATTTCATAGTGGAACCAATTGTTTGCGATGTTATTTATAATGTATAATTGAATTGAATAGATTTGGGCCATTTGGAGTCCGATACTTGTGGCAAGGGCGTGGGTTCTAGTTGATTTTTGAGCCGGTTCGAGGTAAGTGGCTTGTCTAACCTTGTGTGGGGGACCTTTCCCCTTAGGACATGATCTTTGAATATTTGAATGCCTCGTACGTGAGGTGACGAGCGCGTACTTGAGCTAATTGTTGTAAGCCCATTTCTACTTGAAGTATTTAAATTGAGATTTCCTGTTTACTTGTTCATTTTAGACTGTAAGTTTAAACCCGTGCTAGCTTAGAGAAGCATGTTTAGCTGACTTAATTGCTTAATTGTTTTACTATACTATTTGTACTCTGTGAAGCATGTTAGGCTAGAATTTACTATTACTTGTTCTGATTTTAGCATTTATTCTGAAATTATGAGTTATTATTGTTATGTGTTAAATTTGGGACAACGGGACGGCTTCCCGGAAGATCCCCCTGTACTTGATATATTCTGGATTGAGGGTGCGGGATACCAAGAGATCCCTGGCACATGTATTTCTATATATATTGGGATACCAAGAGATCCCCGTCTTAGTCATTGAGGATACCAAGAGATCCTCGGGATACCAAGAGATCCCCAGTGTATATGATGAGGATACCAAGAGATCCTCGGGATACCAAGAGATCCCCAGTGTATATGATGAGGATACCAAGAGATCCTCGAGATACCAGAGATCCTTGATGCATATGATGAGGATACCAAGAGATCCTTGGGATACCAAAAGATCCCCGGCTATATTCCTTATTGAGAGCAGTATTCCTTGTATTGTTACCTTTGTTTTCTATTACTGTTCTTCCTTATTCATCTGGTTTAGATTCTCGCTGTAGACTTTATTTAAACTGTTTCCGTTATCTTATTATTTATTATGTTTTATCTAAGTAGAGCCTTGACCTTCCTCTTCACTACCCAACCGAGGTTAGGCTTGGCACTTACTGAGTACCACTGTGGTATACTCATGCCCTTCCTGCGCATGTTTTTTTTATGTCCAGATTATCCAGGTACCCCTACTCATGTGCACTATCCTTGAGGTGAGGAGTTATACGGAGACTTCGAGGTATATCTTCCGCGTCCGCAGACCAGGAGTCTCTATTCTGTTCCAGCTTTAGTATCTAGTTTATTCCTTTCTCTCAGTTGTTTAGATATTCTGGCGTTAGATCATCGCACTATGTTTCTATTAGCCTATGGTTCCCGTGAGTTTCCGGGTTTTGGGATTGAGTTGTAGACTTTCACATTTCTTTTGGGTTGTATAGGCCGAGCGGCCTTATATGCAGTCATTATTTTACATATGTTCAGTTTTAATTAATTATTCCGCAAGTTATATTAAATTTCTGCATTGTTAAGCTTACCTAGTTGTAGGAACTAAGTGCCATCACGACATGTTCATGGAGGGTGAACTGGGGTCGTGACAGAATGTCTATATTTTGGAGAGATGTTAGGATTTGTTACTTGGTGGCTAAGTCACTTTCTCTCTATAAATAGAGTGTTCTATTCCATTGTAATTCATCCCAGAATCAATAAGAATTCCCTCTCTCTCTCTTTTTCTGCAATATTGTTCTTCTACTTGTTTAGCTTCATAATACGTTATCGGCACGAGATTCTAACCAATTGAGTAGAAGCTTTGTAAATGAGCATAATAATTGTCAATTATTCCATGAACTTCCATCATGATTAAATTCTTGATTTAAGTTAAGTATTTTACTTTATTTTCTCTTTTAAATTTATATACAAGCAAAGACAACAAAGTTTGATTATAGCTCTAATGGAGTTTGTAAGAAATTATAACCACCTGAAGTGGTAAAATTTCTATGCCTCGCCATGATCAAATTCATGTATGATTGTGCGAAAAGAATGAAAACCCGTCCCATTGAATTTGCTCCATTCTCATTCCCTTAAGAGAATATGATAGCAGTATGTAATACGTCTGAAAGAAGACAAATTGATTACCATGAATAATCAATAGATATGGACGTGGCAATAGACAAAATTGTACCGTCATCATTGTGGTAATGAGAATAATAAATATTCTCAAAATAATCAGTCACTATGTGAAAGTAATATTTGTCATCGATTTGACATGAGATTTTGTAAAGCACATATAGATGAATATGGTCCATTCATGATTTGAATGTGACAATATGTGATTTATGAAGACATATTCATTCTTCAAAGAATATGAATATGCTAGTGGTAGTGAAGATACCACACTCACCTCTAGAAGAAGGTTTGAGATGATATAAAAAAATAATATAATTATTATGGCATGAATGGTCATTGGTCACGTACCTATTGTACGCCAAAATATTTTGGCATTGTGATTATTAAAAGAATAACAGTAATGCAAGAACAAATCTTGCATATAATTTTGACCATGGCTATAATGGTATAACTTTCTCCTTAAAAGAGATATTCACCATATGGATGTTGATGAATATGTGGTAGTACCAAATTAATTGAGAGCTCTGGAAGAGCCAATTATTATTATTTTGGAGAAACACAATTGATTACCAATAAGGTATTGTGTTGTAGTAAGTCTCAAAGAAACTTATTCAGTTTCCAAAGTATACGCGAAAGAGATTGATTATATTGAGACTATAAATAAAGGAAAGATTTAATATCTTCTATTACTATAACTTGTAGCTGGGGAATATGTATATGAAAAGCTACCCGCTTTATTCTTCAGTTTGCACTACACAAATAAAAGACAACAACAACCCAGTATAATACCACCATAAAGTGGATGTTTATTGATATAAAAACCCATATCATAATAAACTTGGAGTTTATTGATAATTGCACACCTCATGGTGTAAATATGAAGTTTATCAATATTGATAATTTATTCAGTTGACATAATTGGTTTAGCCATATCAATTTAAGTATGATATGCAAAAATAATAGAGAATTCACATGGGTAAATATTAAAGAACTAGAAAGTTCTTTACGAATTCTCTTATATTGTTTGTTCTCATTAATCAATATACCAATTAAAATTAGGATTGAATCCCATGAATACTGAAAATATCAAAGGTGAATATGTGCCCATTCACCTGCCATGTATACCACACAAGATGCATCTATGAGATGGTTACATGTGCAATTATTATTGACCCACAACATGGTGTTTGCGAGGTAACTTCCTCAATAATTTGATTTAGAGCATAATTTTCAGATTTTTTATTCAAGATAGTTTATCTTGATAAGTTGGTTTACATCACAGTTGGTTTAGCAAAATAATTTATTGAGTGCCTCCACTTAATAGTTAAACAATTGCTTATGAGAACAAAGTCATCTGTATCAATTTGATATACGTTATATATCAAAGTATATTATTTTCTCCCCTCACAAGTGGTTTAGGGTCAGGAAACAAATAATTCCATCTTATTATTATTGATGCGCAATGTATATTTTGATTAACACCATAACACCAAAAGATGGGTTTTCAAAGTTGAGGAAACAAGTTAGTTTTTCTAACATGAGGGGGAGACATGATAAACAGTTGAGAAAAAGTGTCACGACCCCAGTTCGACCTCCGTGAACATGTCATGATAACACATAGTCCCTATAACTAGGTAAGCCTAACAATGCGGAATTTATACAACTTGCGGAAAACAAACTAAATTGCGAAAGCAAATAACTGAAAGTTTACTGTCAAGAGAAAACTATAGATAAGTGCCACTTGGCATAATACAACCCATATCACGAAAACCAAAACAACACCCAAAATCCAGAAACTCATAGGAAACACAGGCTAATAGAAATGAAGTACACTGTTATAACTCCAGAATGTCTACACAACCGAAAGAAAGGAAAAGTCATATACTAAAGCTGGAATAAGATAGAGACTTCTGTTCTGCGGACGTTGAAGATATACCTCAAAATCTCTGCGAGATCTCTCCGCCGCGTGGATAGTGCGCCTGGGTGGAGGTACCTGGAGCTGCACATGAAAAACATGCGCAGAAGAGGCATGAGTACACCACAGCGATACTCAGTAAGTGACAAGCCTAACCTCGGTTGGTAGTGACGAGGAAGGTCAGGGACCTACTGAGATAAAATATAATAATAATATTGAAAACATTATGAGATAAGCAGAAATAATGATATACAACTATGAAATAAATCGGATTACACAAATAGCAATTTAACACGCAGAAAATAATTTAATACATAGTAAATAGCTCAATATCAGTACCAATAATGAGGATCTCCCAGGATACTGTCCTGTAGTCCATTTTATCAATCTGTGCGAGAAGCTCCGGGGATACCGTCCTAGTCCTCCGTATGAATATATCTGAAGGATCTCCCGGATACCGTCCTGTAGTCCAATTATCAATGTGCAGGGGGATCTACCGGGAATCTAACCCATAGTCCCAAAATAAATGTGCAGGGGGATATATCGGGAATCGAACCCATAGTCCCAAAGTAAATAAACAAGAGGGGAGCTACCGGAATCCCACATCCGTAGTCCCAATGTAAATGCGCAACCAAAATTAGAGAATATTCAGAAATTGAAGTACAACAATACGAAGCAACATATAATTCTGGCCTAACATGCTCCACGTAATTACAATTAAGGCAAATTAAGCAAATAGGCAATTTGGATCAACTAAACATGCTTTTCTATACTAGCACATGCTATAATAGCAAGTAGAATAAAGCAAATACGAAAGAAACTCAGTTCAAGTACTTTAAGTAAAAATTCGGGTTTTCAACAATTAGCTCAAGTACGCGCTGATCACCTCACATACAAGGCATTCAATTTCCAAATATCATATCCTAAGGGACAAAGTCCCCCACACAAGGTTAGACAATCCACTTACCTCGAAGAAGTGCAAGTCAACTCGAAACCACGCTTTTGCCACGAGTACCCAACTCCAAATGGCTCAAATCTATTCAATAAAATTTCATAATGTAAATAATAATTCAAATAATTGATTCTACAATTAAATTCTAAGCTAATACGCGAAATTATGTAAAATGACCAAAATGCCCCTCGGGCCCACGTCTCGGAATTGGGTAAAATTTATACTTCCAGAAACCTCGCACTCTTACAAGTCTAATCATACCAAAATTATCCTAATCTCATAACATTTCGACCCTCAAATCCATCATTTTATCCAAGATGGTTTTCTAAACTTTTCCAACAACATTCACGGATTAAATGCCAAAACTCGTAATAGATTCGAGTTATATAACCAAAATTAAGTTAAGAACACTCACCCCGTTGTCCTCTCCAAAAATCTCTTAAGAAATCGTTTTAACCGAGCTCCAAGTTGTCAAAAAATGGAAAATGGGAACGAAGTCCCATTTTCAGGACTTAACCTTCTGCCCAGACACATTTTCCGCTTCTGCGGTCATTTAACTACTTCTGCAGTACCGCTTCTGATGTTATAAGACCGCTTATGCGGTCTCCGTTGACCAGACCAGGGACCGCTTCTGCGATGGAAATCTCGCATGTGCGAGATCGCTTCTGCGAAAACTCGTCCGCTTCTATGGAAAATGGAGGGAATCCCAACTTCCGCTTCTGCGGTGCCCAGGTCGATTATGCGACTCCGCTTATGAGGCTTCCAAGATGCTTCTGCGGCTTCGCTTCTGCGGTTCCCAAGCCGCAGAAGCGAGAATACTAGAAACTCTGCTGCTGCAACATTTTTAAATTCGAAAATGCCCCGTTAAGCATCCGAAACACACCCGAGGTCCCGGGGACCTCAACCAAAAATACCAACAACTCCTAAAACATCATACAAACTTGTTCCAATCATTAAAATGCCTCAAACAACGCCAAAACCATCAACTTACATCGAATTCAAGCCTAAGTTCTTCTAAAACTTCCAAAACGCGCATTCGATCAAAAACCCAACCAAAACACGTCCGAATGACCTGAAATTTTGCACACATATCCCAAATCACCTAACGAAGCTACAACAACTCTCGAAATTCCGTTCCAACCCTCGGATCAAAAGCTCACCTATCAACCGGAAATCGCCAAAATACTAACTTCGCCAATTCAAGCCTCAATTATCTACGGACTCCTAAAATTCATTCCGAACACGCTTCCAACCTTTAAATCACCTAACGAAGCTAACGGAACCATCAGATTTCTATTCCAAGGTCGTCTTCACTCTTTTCCAACTACGGACCATTTTCCAACACTTAAGCTCTTATTTAGGGACTAAGTGTCCCACAACTCTCCGAAACTCAACACCGAACGTCCCGACAAACCAAAATAGCAGAAATGTACTTGGGGGAACATTAATTAAGGGATCGAGGTGTAAATTCTAAAAATGTCCTGCTGGGTCGTTACATCCTCTCACACTTAAACATTCATTCGTCCTCGAACGAGCATGAAGGACATACCTGAAGTAGGGAAAAGATGAGGGTATTCGCTGCGTATATCCTAATTAGTCACCCAAGTCACCTCCTCGGCCAGCTTACCCCGCCACTGAACCCTTACTGAAGCAATGTTCTTCGATCTCAACTTTTTGATCTATCTATCCAATATTGCCACTAGTTCCTCAACATAAGATAACTCCTTGTCCAACTGGACTGAGCTAAAATTGAATACATGCGACGGGTCTCCATGATATCTCCGGAGCATCGAAACATGAAAAACCAGATGAATTCCTGCTAAGTTGGGAGGTAGGGAAAGCTCATAAACAACCTCTCCAACACGCTTCAATATCTCAAAAGGGCCAATAAACCTCGGACTCAACTTCCCTTTCTTCCTAAACCTCATAACGCCCTTCATAGGCGAAACCTGAAGCAGAACCCGCTCTCCGACCATATATGAGACATCACGAATCTTCCTGTTCGTGTAGCTCTTCTGTCTGAACTGGGCTGTACGGAGTCTATCCTGGATCACCTTAACCTTCTCCAACGCATCCTGAACTAAATTTGTACCCAACAGTCTAGCCTCACCCGGTTCAAACCAACCCACCAAAGATCTGCACCTCCTACCATATAGAGCCTCATACGGCGCCATCTGAATGCTGGACTGATAACTGTTGTTGTAAGAAAACTCCGCCAATGGCAAGAATTAATCCCAAGATCCTCCAAACTCAATCACACACGCACGAAGCATATCCTCAAGGATCTGAATAGTGCATTCGGACTATCCGTCCGTCTGGAGGTGAAATGTTGTACTCATCGTCACCCGAGTACCTAACTCCTGCTAAACAACTCTCCAGAACCGTGATGTGAACTGAGTACCCTTGTCTGAAATAATAGAAACTGGAATACCATGCAAACGGACAATCTCCCGGATATAAATCTCCGCCAATCGCTCCGATGAATAAGTAGTACATACGGGAATAAAATGAGCGGAGTTGGTCAGCTGATCCACAATAACCCAAATGACATCAAACTTCTTCAAGGTCCGCGGGAGTCCAAGTACAAAGTCCATGGTGATGCACTCCCATTTCCACTTCGGAATCTCTATCTGTTGAAGCAACCCACCTGCCCTCTGGTGCTCATACTTCACCTGCTGACAGTTGAGGCATCTGGCTACATATCTAACTACATCCTTCTTCATCCGCCTCTACCAGTAGTGCTGCCTCAAATCCTGATAGAGCTTCGTGGACCAGGATGGATGGAATACCGCGAACTATGGGCCTCTGCTAGAATCAACTCTTGAAGCTCATCAACATTAGGCACAAAAATTTGACCCTGCATCCTCAACACCCCGTCATCTCCAATGGTCACATCTCTGGCATTGCTATGCTGAAGCGTGTCCCTAAGGACAAGTAAATGAGGATCATTATACTGCCGCTCCCTGATACGATCAAATAAAAAAGACCGAGAAACAACGCAGGCTAGGACCCGACTGGGCTCCGAAAGATCCAATCTCACGAACTGACTGGCCAAGGCCTAAACATCCATCGCCATAGGCCTCTCTGAAGCTGGTAAATATGCTAAACTCCCCAAACTCTCTGCCCGGCGACTCAAGGCATCAGCTACCACATTGGCCTTGCTCGGGTGATACAGAATAGTAATATCATAATTTTTTAGCGACTCTAACCACCTTCTCTGGCGCAAGTTTAGATCCTTTTGCTTGAACAGGTGCTGTAAACTCCGATGGTCAGTATAAATCTCACATGGAACACCGTATAAATAATAACGCCAGATTTTCAAGGCGTGAACAATAGCAGCTAACTCAAGGTCATGGACAGGATAATAATTCTCATGTATCTTCAACTGTCTGGACGCGTAGGCAATTACCCTACCATCCTGCATTAACACCGCTCCAAGGCCAACCCGTAAGGCATTACAATAAACTGTACAATACCCAACCAGTAGGCAATATCAAAATTGGGGCTGTAGTCAAAGCTATCTTGAGCTTCTGAAAGCTCGTCTCGCACTCCTCTGTCCATTGAAATGGAGCACCCTTCTGGGTCAATCTAGTCATAGGGGATGCAATAGATGAAAACCCCTCCACAAAACGACGGTAGTAACCCGCCAAGCCAAGGAAACTGCGAATCTCTATAGCTGAGGAGGGTCTAGGCCAACTCTGCACTGCCTCTATCTTTTTCGAATCCACCCGAATGCCCTCACTCGATACTACGTGACCTAAGAATGCCACAGAATCCAACCAGAACTCACATTTTATGAACTTTGCATATAACTTCTTCTCTCTCAGAGTCTGAAGCACTACCCTCAGGTGCTGCTCACGATCTTCCCAACTCTGGGAGCATACAAGTATATCATCTATAAAAACAACCACGAACGAGTCGAAATATAGCCTGAACACACTGTGCATCAAATGCATAAAAGATGTTGGGGCATTGGTCAGCCCAAATGACATAATAAGAAACTCGTAATGGCCATACCGAGTCTTGAAAGTAGTCTTCGGGATATCCGGCTCCCGAATCTTTAACTAATGGTAACCTGAGCGTAAATTAAACTTAGAAAATACCTGTGCGCCCTGAAGCTGGTCAAATAGATTATCAATACGAGGCAAAGGATAACGGTTCTTCACTGTAGCCTTATTCAACTAGCGATAATCAAAACACATACGCATAGAACCATCCTTTTTCTTCACAAACAAGACAAGATCACCCCAAGGTGAAACACTGGGCCGAATAAAACCCTTATCAAGCAATTCCTGTAATTGATCCTTCAACTCCTTCAATTTAGGAGGAGCCATACGGTATGGAGGAATAGAAATGGGCTGAGTGCTCGGCAACAAATCAATGCCAAAATCAATGTCCCTATCGGGCGGCATGCCTAGAAGATCAGCTGGAAACACATCGGGATAATCCCGTACCACTGGGACTAAATCATTAGAAGGGGTATCAACACTAATATCTCTCACATAAGCTAAGTAAGCGGCACACCCTTTCTCAACCACGCTGAGCTATAAGAAAAGAGATAACTCTGCTAGGAGTGTGATCTGAAGTACCACTCCACTCAACACGTGGGATACCTGGCATAGCCAGCGTTACGGTCTTGGCGTGACAATCAAGAATAGCATAATGGGGAGACAACCAGTCCATGCCCAAGATAATATCGAAATCTACCATATTGAGTAATAATAAGTCTGCTCTGGTCTCAAAACCACGAAAAATAACCAAACACGACCGACAAACGCGGTCCATAACAAGAGAATCTCCTACAGGAGTAGAAGCATAAACAGGGGCACTCAAAGAATCCCTAGGCACACACAAATGCGAAGCAAAGTAAGAAGACACATATGAATAAGTAGAGCCGGGATCAGATAGAACCGATGCCTCTCTGTGACTGACCAGTATAATACCTGTAACAAGAGAATCGGAGGCAACAGCCTCGGTATGAGCAGGAGTAACATAATATCTGGCCCAACCCCTCTCTCGAGGGCGACCTCTATCTCCCCGACCTCCGCCCCTAGTTGGCTGGGAAGGTGGGGTAGCAGTTGGAGCTGGAATTATGGCCTAAGAATTCTGAGAAGATGCACCCCTACCAAGTCTAGGGCAGTCCCTAACCATATGACATGTATCACCATACTCAAAACAAGCCCTAGGAGGATGTGGTGATTGTGACTGGCTGGGGCCAGGTCTGTTGGACTGAACTCTGGAAGTACCCCGTGCAGGAGGCACGCTAGAAACTGGAGGTGCATAGTAAGGTTCCTGAGGTATAGGCGGAGCTGGAGCACTGCTGGCTGCTGGAAGAGCTGAATGAATGGGGCGACCCACATAACCCCTACCATGATGACCTGTTGCTGGAGTACGGGCGCCAGAGTAGTGGCCAGACTCTCGAGACCTCTTGACCTCTCTTTCTACTTGCTCCCTGGAGAGAATACCTTCGATCCTCCTAGCAATGCTCACTACCTACTGATAAGGAATGTCCATCTCCAACTCTCGAGCCATGCTATATCTGATAGGTGAAATAAGACCCTCAATAAACCGGCGAACTTTCTCGCAAACAGTGGCTACCAAGGCTGGTGCCTGCCTAGCCATTCTGGTATAACGAATAGCATACTCTGAAACTGTCATAGCACCCTGGCACAAATGTTCAAACTCCGCGCGCCATGTATCCCTGAGACTCTGAGGGACACACTCTCTCATGAACGTATCTAAGAACTGGGTCCATGTCAGTGAAGCAGCCTCGACTGGACTGTCTATCTTATAAGTGCGCCACCAATCATAGGTAGCTCCCCAAAGCTGAAAAGCAGTGAAAGAAACCCTGCTAGACTCCACTATGCCCATAGTGTGAAGAATACGGTGGCACTCCTCTAGAAATCCCAAGGCATCATCTGATGCTAGCCCGCTGAAAACCGGAGGATCATACTTCTTGAACCTCTCAAGTCTCCGCTACTCATCCTCAGAAGCAGCTGTCCCACTCTCGGGCTGAACTAGAATTGCAGGTCGTACAGGAATGATCTCTGGGGCCTGCTCAACATGCACTCGCTACACAGGAGTGCGGGCGGCGGGAGTCCGTGCTCCTTCCCTGGCCAGGGATGTGGCTGCAATAAGGGGAAGTAACCCTGCCTGAGACAATGTGGTGTACATGCTCATAAACTTTGCAAAAGTCTCCTGAAGAGCTAGAGTAGTAGTAACTATAGGCGTGACCGGTGTCTGAACTCCGACTGGATCTGTTGGCGATACCTCAGTGGTAGCTCGCACAGGCGCTCTGGCTACACCACGTGCGCGTCCACGTCCTCTACCCCGGCCTCGGCCTCTAACAGCTGCGGTAGGGGGCGCGGGTGTCTGATCATCTCGGGTAGCACGTGTCCTCACCATCTGTGAGAGAATAGAAGGTGGAAAAATTTAGAATTGGTGTCAAAAAAATACCGCACGAAAAGGAATCAAATGAAGTGAAGATTCTTCCTAAACAGTTACATAGCCTCTCGTAGATAAGCACAGACGTCTCCGTACCGATCAGCAAGACTCTAATAAACTGGCCTGTGTTCCGTTACTCATATGAACCTAAAGCTCTGATACCAACTTGTCACGACCCCAATTCGCCCTACGTGAATATGTGGTGATGGCACCTAGTCCCTAAAACTAGGTAAGCCTAACAATGCGAAATTTATACAACTTGCGGAAAACAAACTCACTTGCGAAAGCAAACAACTGAAAATTTACTGTCAAGAGAAAACTGTATATAAGTGCCACTTGGCATAATATAACCCATATCACGAAAACCAAAACAACACCCAAAACCTAGAAACTCACAGGAAACATAGGCTAATAGAAATGAAGTGCACTGCTCTAACTCCAGAATGTCTACACAACCGAAAGAAAAGAAAAGTCATATACTAAAGCTGGAATAAGATAGAGACTTTTGGTCTGCGGACGTGGCAGATATACCTCAAAGTCTCTGCGAGATCTCTCTGCTGCGAGGATAGTGCGCCTGGGTGGAGGTACCTGGAGCTGCACATGAAAAACATGCGCAGAAGAGGCATGAGTACACCACAGCGGTACTCAGTAAGTGCCAAGCCTAACCTCGGTTGGGTAGTGAAAAGGAAGGTTAGGGCCCTACTGAGATAAAATATAATAATAATACTGACAACAGTATGAGATAAGCAGAAATAATGATATACAATTATGAAATAAATGGGATTACACAAACAACAATTTAACACGAAAAAAATAAGATAATACATAGTAAATAACTCAATATTAGTACCAATAATGAGGATCTCCTAGGATACCGTCCTGTAGTCCATTTTATCAATCTGTCCGAGGAGCTCCCGAGATACCGTCCCGTAGTCCACCGTATGAATATATCTGAAGGATCTCTCGGGATACCGTCTCATAGTCCAATTATCAATGTGCAGGGGGATTTACCGGGAATCTAACCAGTAGTCCCAAAATAAATGTGCAGGGGGATCTATCGGGAATCGAACCCGCAGTCCCAAAGTAAACAAATAAGAGGGGAGCTATCAGAATCCCACATCCGTAGTCCCAATGTAAATGCGCAACCAAAATCAGAGAATATTCAAAAATTCATGTACAACAATATGAAGCAACATATAATTCTGGCCTAACATGCTCCACGTAATTACAATTAAGGAAAATTAAGCAAGTAGGCAATTTGGATCAACTAAACATGCTTTTCTATACTAGCACAAGCTATAATAGCAAGTAGAATAAAGCAATTACGAAAGAAACTCAGTTCAAGTATTTTAAGTAAATATTCGGGTTTTCAACAATTAGCTCAAGTACGCGCTTGTCACCTCACGTACAAGGCATTCAATTTCCAAATATCACATCCTAAGGGACAAAGTCCCCCACACAAGGTTTGACAAGCTACTTACCTCGAACAAGTGCAAGTCAACCCGAAACCACACTTTTGCCACGAGTATCCGACTCCAAATGGCTCAAATCTATTCAATAAAATTGCATACTGTAAATAATAATTCAAGTAATTGATTCTACAATTAAATTCTAAGCTAATACGCAAAATTATGTAAAATGACCAAAATGGCCCTCGGGACCACGTCTCGGAATCGGGTAAAATTTATACTTCCAGAAACCTCGCACTCTAATGAGTCTAACCATACCAAAATTATCCTAATCTCATAACATTTCGACTCTCAAATCCATGATTTTATCCAAGAGGGTTTTCTACACTTTTCCAACAAAATTCACGGATTAAATGCCAAAACTCGTAATAGATTCGAGTTATATAACCAAAATTAAGTTAAGAACACTCACCCCGTCGTCCTCTCCGAAAATCTCTTGAAAATCGCCTTAACTGAGCTCCAAGTTGTCAAAAAATGGAAAATGGGAACGAAGTCCCATTTTTAGGACTTAACCTTCTGCCCAGACATATTTTTCGCTTCTGCGGTACCACTTCTGCGGTTATAAGACCGCTTATGCGGTCTCTGTTGACCAGACCAGGGACCGCTATGGAAATCTCGCAGGTGCGAGATCGCTTCTGCGAAAACTCGTCCGCTTTTGCGAAAAATGGAGGGAAGCCCAACTTCCGCTTTTGCAGTACCCAGGTCGCTTATGCGACTCCGCTTATGCGGCTTCCAAGCCGCTTCTGCGGTTCCCAAGCCACAGAAGCGAGAATACCAGAAACTCTGCTGCTGCAACATTTTTAAATCTGAAAATGCCCCGTTAAGTATCCGAAACACACCCGAGGTCCCCGGGACCTCAACCAAAAATACCAACAACTCCTAAAACATCATACAAACTTGCTCCAATCATCAAAATGCCTTAAACAACGCCAAAACCATCAACTTACATCGAATTCAAGCCTAAGTTCTTCTAAAACTGCCTAAACACGCATTCGATCAAAAACGCAACCAAAACACGTTCGAATGACTTGAAACTTTGCACACATATCCCAAATAACCTAACAAAGCTACAACAACTCTCGAAATTCCGTTCCAACCCTCGGATCAAAATCTCACGTATCAACCGAAAATCGCCAAAATACTAACTTCGCCAATTCAAGCCTAAATTAGCTACGGACTTCTAAAATTCATTCCGAACACGCTCCCAACCTCTAAATCACCTAACGGAGCTAAGGGAACTATCAGATTTCCATTCCGAGGTCGTCTTCACTCTGTTCCAACTACAGACCATTTTTCAACACCGAACGTCCCGGCAAACCAAAATAGCAGAAATGTACTTGGGGGACACAATAATTAAGGGATTGGGGCGTAAATTCTAAAAATAGTCGGCCGAGTCGTTACAAAAAGTTACGTGGAATGAATTATCATTGATACATCTGTGAGCACAAGATTTTTACCCTAAGCAAATTATTCCAAAAGTTTCAAATAAAATAATTTTACAATTTTTAGAAATTTTATTGCATTTTTCGTATTAATTAGTTACATAATAACTCATATTAAAAAATACAAAAATATGCATATGCATTAGGATTTTTAATTTTTACATTTTTAGTATTAATGCATTTTTGAAAAAAAACAAATTAAAGAAAAATCAAAAATAGCATCTTATGGTTTTAATTGGAAATTACTATAAAATAGTTATTAAATAATTTTTAGACTTTAATTAATATAATTGTTAGTTTAATCTCAATTTTGTAAAATCAAAAAAATACAAAAAATATATATATATACACAATAATCTTGGGCCAAAAACACCCCTAAGCCCAAAAACAAAAGCAAAAATACCCCAAACCCACGCCCCAACCCACATATACACCCGAGCCCAACCCATTTTTTCCCTTGAAAATAACGGAGCCTTCTCATTAGATAGAGACACGGAAAAATCGTGTCTCTATCAT
>MU724656.1:0-14684 GCA_026770625.1 Nicotiana glauca
AATCCGTTGATCTTCAAGTTGGAATATTTAGGCCCTCCAAGTCTCAAAGTTGAAATCTTCAAGTTCGTCGGTCTTTAAGTTGAAGTTTTCAAATCCGTTGATCTTCAAGTTGAAATATTTAGGCCCTCCAAGTCTCAAAGTTGAAGTCTTCAAGTCCGTCGGTCTACAAGTTGAAGTCTTTAAATTCGCCGATCGTCAGGTTGAAATATTTAGGCCCTCCAAGTCTCAAAGTTAAAGTCTTCAAGTCCGTCGATATTCAAGCTGAAGTCTTCAAATTAGCCGATCTTCAAGTTGAAATATTTATACCGTCGGTGTAATGGTCTTCGCTTCAGACGAAATAAATCTTTGGCCCAGACGGTATAATGGTCTATGACTTAGATAAAACGAAGTTAAATCTCAAACAAGATGAAGTCATTAGCTTAGACGGTGTAATGGTCTTCGCTTCAGACAAAAGAAATCTTTGGCCTAGATGGTGTAATGGTCTATGCCTTAGATAAAAAAGAAGTTAAATCTTCAAACAAGATGAAGTCATTAGCTTAGACGGTGTAATGGTCTTCGCTTCAGACAAAAGAAATCTTTGACTTAGACGGTGTAATGGTCTTTGCTTCAGACAAAATAAATCTTTGGCCCAGACGGTGTAAAGGTCTACGCCTCAGATAAAAATGAAGTTGAATCTTCAAACAAGACGAAGTCATTAGCTTAGACGGTGTAATGGTCTTTGCTTCAGACAAAATAAATCTTTGGCCCAGATGGTGTAAAGGTCTATGCCTTAGATAAAATGAAGTTAAATCTTCAAACAAGATGAAGTCATTAGCTTAGACGGTATAATGGTCTTCGCTTCAGACAAAATAAATTTAGTCCGGACAGTGTAAAGGTCTATGCCTCAGATAAAATGAAGTTAAACAAGATGAAGTTATTAGCTCAGACGGTGTAATGGTCTTCGCTTCAGATAATAAATCTTTGGCATAAATGGTGTGATGTTCTTCGCCTAAGATAAAATAAATCTTTGGCTTAGACGGTTAACGGTTAATGAGTACTCATCCCTTCACACCCCAAGATTATCTTCTTCATGCATGGATCATCTTGTTGAACAAGAGCATATTTTTCTCGCTTGACCTACAACAAAATAAAACAACAAAACAAGAAAAACTCAAGAAAAGATGAAGAAATTACCTTCGCGTTAATGCTTCCGAGTCCATAAAACTAGACTCAAGTGGCTTGCGAAGATTGCAAATTGATGTTCGACAATTACGAACACATGAATTTATATAGGTTTATAAAAGTTGGCATGAAAGGTGTGTTCTCGATGTGGGATTGGGTGTAAGGCGTTCGAACACTGTCTACTCCAAATAGAATTCGAATTGTGAGACGCCGTGCACTTTCTACTCCAAATTGAACTCAAATTGTGAGGCACCGTGCACTTTCTACTCCAAATAGAACTCAAATTGTGTGATACATTAGAAAGTTACCTTAATTTGGAGTCTTTCTCCTTAAAAGTTCTAATACAGTGTATTATTTGTTTGACTCACGTGTGCCACATCAAAGCAATAGAAGGACTTTTCCTTGGCAATAATCAAAAATGGACAATTGAGCCTGCCGTTTTCTGATTTTCTCTTTATTTGAGATGTTACCATTTCATAAATAATCTTTCCAAAAAAAAAGGAGATTGGAAAGTTTAAATTAGAGTTAGCTAAAAATGGTACTTCAAGCCTCATCTTTTAAGTTGGACACATCTATACCTCGATAAGTCTTGAAGTAGGGGGCATTTGTAGGCATATAAATATTATTGGAATTAAATCCGTAAAATAATTTGGATTATATTTTAAATTCAAGATATATTGGTCCAAATAAATATTATGGGCTAATATATAAATGAATTAATTATATAAGTCCAAATAAGTCTTAATCCATTGGGCTAACCCATTTAATTGGGCTAAAGTGATGAGCCCACTTTACTAAGCCCAAGATGTCATCTTCCTAGAGGCCCAATTTGGTGCCACGTGTCAAATGACGTGGCACGCCAAGTCAAACCAAAGAGCCAATAGGATCATGCCACATGTCAAAATGACAAGGCATGCCCAGTCACACTGAAAGGCCAATAAAATCGTGTCACGTGTGCAAGTGACATGTTCTGGCCAATCAAATGCAGCCATGTCACACTTCAACTTGATTGGTCGGAAAGAGTTTGTTCTTATCACAACTCCTCCCTTCCACAACTATAAATAAGGGTCTTCATAACCCAGAAAAGAAACCAGAAATTATAACAAGAAGCAAGAAAGAGCTCGTTGATCAAACGCCGCAAATTTCTCTACAAGTTTCAAGCTTTAAGCAATCAAGTTCAAGTTCAAGAAATCAAGTTCAAGCCCAAGAACGAAGAACGAATCAAGATCAAGTTCAAGCAATCAAGCTCAAGAATAAGATCATCGTTCGTGACAACAAACAAAGATTCAAGATCAAGCTCCAAGGCCCTTGAATTTATTTACCATTGGAAAGAAGAATCAGAGGAGTCATAGAGATTGTAACACTCAAATTACTTGAAATCAAATACTACGATTGTTGCAATATTTTCGGTCTTGATTTTAATTTTCTCGTCCGCAAATTTATTGTCTACAATGCCCTTAAATTTCTTTTTGCAATATTTTTTTGTCTTTAACTTGCGAAAATATATAAGCTATAATATATATATATACATAACATACAATATATACTACAAGAAAATATATAAGCTAATATATATACATAACATAACATACTATATATATATATATATATACTATACTAGTATACTATATATACTACAAAACAAGATTTTTCGTCAAGCACTTTAATCATTAGATTTCTACACATATACTACATATATTTTTATATAGCCATGATATGGTTTACAAGAAATTGCCTTAAACAAAAAAAAATTTAAAAAAAAGCCCGAAAATAAAAAAGCCCGTTAGGCCCGCTAAGCCCACGAGCCCGGCCTGTTTAGCCCAGGACCACATGGGCTTAGGCCCGTCACGGGCTGGTCTTACCCGTTGAGCCCACGAAGCCCGGGACCGTGAGGCCCGGGCCCGCCAGAGCCCAGGCCCATTAAGCCCGGCCCATTTGGCCCATTTAGGCCCGGGCCCGGACCACCATACAACCTTACTTATTTTAGAGGTTTCATGTCGTCTCTTCGAGAACTTTCATGTGCTGCCTCCACACTCTCCCTGTCAAACAGCAAATGTAGGCTAAAAAAACAAATCTATGTGAAGAATGTGGGTTTCCATCTCCTTTTTTTTTTTTATTTCTAATGGACACCAATTTGGGTTTGTTTTTTTTTCCAGCCTCATTAAATGTTTCTC
Organism: Nicotiana glauca; assembly: GCA_026770625.1. NCBI lineage: Eukaryota > Viridiplantae > Streptophyta > Magnoliopsida > Solanales > Solanaceae > Nicotiana > Nicotiana glauca. Next base: position 3,336 of record MU724656.1, read on the forward strand.
TTCCTTTTCGCTTAGTTTTCAAGGACATCCCAAATATGTTATTTCTTTGTTTCTCCTATTTTTGGCCTTAGCTTTTCAGTCCGTATCAAAGTTTTCATCTTGATTCCAGTTTGTCGGTGTCTTCTATGATTTTTGATTTCTAGTGATTTTTATCCCCATTTTTTCTTTTTCAATTTGGTTGAGTATCTAAAAGTTTGTGCATGCATATCAAATTGTCAATTGTTGCTATGTTTTTTGAGGATGAATAGGTTTTGAAGTGCCTATTAAGGATGAAATTGGTAGACATGGATAAAGAAAAATGCAAAATCTATTTAACAAATAAAGAAACCAGAAGACTTACATCGTTGGGTACCCTCTGTTCTCTTTGACCTATCGTTCCTTCCTACGGTTCTGGCACAATTTGTTGTGTTTTTGTTTTAATTTTTTCCTTGTGGTACATTGCAGAATTGTTAAAGCAACAAAATAATTGCTCAAGGATGCTAGCAGAAATGCTCCTTGAAAATGAGGTAACTCCCTCCTTTGCTGGAAGTGCGTTGAAAAGGAAAAGTCCGATCAGCACTATGACAAGAAGAAGATGGTAAATTCTATTGTGGATGTTGTTATATAGTGCTCTACTCTTCTAATGACAATAAACAAGACTCATATTTATGTTGCTAGATTAAATAATGAGATCCTTCTGAATGTTACATTACTATGCCTCTTTGTATCAACATTTAATTGAATCTAGGACAAGCTATTATAACAAATACAAGGTCGGATAACTCATTATATGAATTGGTATTTTTAGAACATACCATGCAGCACAACAAGACTATAGCAAAGCATCAACTGGATTATTCAGCTAATGTCAAAGTCGTGGATAGAACAAGAAGGAAGCTTGTTAAAATCCTGAAACTCAATTTTAGGAGCTCGGTGTTTGTACTTTTGTGGAATTTGTAACTATATGCGACACAACGCTCACATCGGGCCTTGTAGTTTTAAAATTGAAGGTTCTCTCATTAGGAAGTGCCACAATATAAAATGCTATACAGAATATACCAACATAGAGGACGCATGATAAATAACATCCCGTAAAATGCAAATTTTATTGTACATGGAAAGAAAGAAAATATCCTCCAAAATTATTGAAACCCATAATCCTCATCTTCTTCGCTAACATCTTCCATAATGACAACACTGTAGGTTCCACAACTTTGACTTTATTCTTTTTGATAAATAAACTAAATATTTTTCTTTAATGTGGTAATTGTGTCAAATATATTTCTCGCATGTTGAAGAGAGCCAGAATCAACTTTTACTTTGATATTTTGTCCCAATAAATTCTATTTTGTGTGATGGGTTATAAATTGCTGTTGTTTGTATTAGAATAGTGAATATGATGTTATATTTTGTTCTTCCTTGTGTAGCTCAACAATTCGGGACAAAATAACTCCCCATGTATGATTTACTGGTGAGACTGCTGAAGGAGATTCAATCTGAAAATATAAAAGATGTTATCGAAGAAGATGATGATTAAGAAGATGAAGAAGACGAGGATGAAGAGGAGATGAAGGAAAAAAAGGTGAAATTTATTTCCTGCTTTTACAAAGTGATTCAATTTTTTCATGTTAATCTGTGCTGCGATATTCTAATGAACGAGGGTTCTTAGATCTTTACAATTTACAAATTAAAGTTGATGTGTGTCCTTTCTCAGCTACTACATTTCTACTATATAGATGCATGAAAAAAGATTCTTAGTTCGTCATGTGTGCTTTTAGGTCATTTCTATATTATCGTTCGCAATTTAGTCAATTTACATATTAGCTGATGTATAAATTTCTAGGTGGTTTTCGTTCCTACAGCGAGCACATAGCCATTGAAAAGCTTCCTCCATTCTACTTTTCCGGTTCCATTCCATTCCTTTTCGAGATAATTTTGGTCTTTTCAGATTACTCTTTCAATTTTCAGGTAAGCTACTCCTCTTATTCTTAGCAAATCTTCTTTTTTACTTCAATTTACATGTATGTATGATGTTCTGTCATCTGAAGTTTTTAGAGTTTTTCTTTCTTTGGTTTTTTTAATCTGATCTTAGTATCTGGGATAAGAAAGTAGGCTTATATCTCTCATTGAAAAAATGGTGGAATTCCAGACTTTTTTCTTTTTGGTTTCCTCCTATACATTGGATGCTCAATACATTGTATATAGGCAAGTTTTTCCTCAGATTATGTGCAATATTTTGCTGCATACTAGAAATTTCACTTTCGTTCCTATCTATCTATTGTAGGATAAATTTGAATCAGCAAATAATTTAGTAGCTGACGCTCCTTTTTTCGTTCCATTTGTAGGTTCTACATGAAATGACTATTTACTTTTATATTGAATTAATTTTAAAGTTGTAATTTTGATGAATAGGTAAAATCGCATTTGTCTATTGAGGTAGCAGATACTTTGGCTTGATTCAATGGTGTATCAACATTCGTCTTGCTTAAATTTTCTAAAAGCGAACACTTAGTGTCTACTATTTTGCCTTTTTCACTACGAATGGGTTTGACGAAGTTTCCTTGGTTGAATGCTATTATGGATAATATATCATTGACCATTAAAAAAAGGTTAAAAACTAACTCTTTCTAAAACCAACTTTAACATAAGTAATAATTTACTAGCAAATGATTTTGTTATGTCCGATTTGAACCCTGAAGATCAATTCTATTCTTTTCAGGTGGTTTTGATATAACTACATGGATGTATGTCATATTATCTTTATCCATGTTGATGTACTTATTTGTTCATAAATTTTAGGTTGTCTGTCCTTGATGTTTTATTATGCACTTAATATTAGGAGTGACTTACTGAAGTGGTAGGCAACCCAAACATCGTGTTAAGTATTGGAAACAAGCTACAAACTTTCGCTTAATTCTCAAGTTTACATATCGCAATGTGTCTCTTCTTAGTTGCTCTGTGTATTCTGAACATTAATGGTAACTGATGTTCTCTCCTAAATGAGCTAAAACAACAGAAATCGGCAGAATCACTTTTTTGGTGATTGGATCTATGAAGATATATGGATAAATAAGCTGTAGAGCAAGTGAAAACATATAATACTAATGATTCTACAGATGAGATTCAAGTGTGTAAGAGAAATAAAGGACCAACCTAAACTTTCTAAATGGTCCAAGAAGATCAAGGTTTATACGATGTTGCATCTCTTCAAGATACATAATGTTGGAATGTGATTTAGGTGGTAAAACTGATTTGATATTATTCTATATCAGGTGGGATCTGCAGGGGCTTTGGATGCCGTTTTGCATTTGAAAATATTTCATTATAAGCTATTCTAGATCTTAAATCTCTTTCTATTATAATTTTCTTAATTATGCCGAGATTTCATGATATTTTGATACAATAATATGTGCTTGATATATATGCTTAGGCATTTATGTGCTCTAAATATGACAACCCTTTGGCCTGTTCATGGAAGTACATATATAGATCTTAGACTCAAGTCAACTCTTGAATATTTAAGACCTTCATGTACCATACAATCTGTGTAGCTACACAGTAGTTCCATAGCACAACTCCCAGTTTGTAATAAGGTTTGTGAAAGGCGACTATCTCAAATTCTTTTTTATGGAGCAATTCCAAATCATGATTGAATGACATCCAAATTTGAAGAATTATCACGTTTGCAAGCTGCTTGTGTTGCTCTAAAGGGGTAATTGTCACATCTCCTTTTTCCGAGCTATTATAGGGCTTTTACTACTCCCGGGGAAGGGTATAATAAAAGAAGGAGTTTTTCCACTTAAAGGACAATCGAAACGGGATTCGTTTTTATTTAAGATTCAGAGTCGCCACTTGGGAGATTTATGGTGTCCCAAGTCACTGGTTTGAATCCCGAATCGAGGAAGGGTTTGACTCTGTTTAACAGTCGCGAACCAGAAATCTGGGTAAGGAATTCTGTTAACCTGGGAGAAGGTGTTAGGCACTCCCGAGTTCCGTGGTTCTAGCACGATCGCTCAACTGTTATATTTGGCTAAAATATATAATTTTGATATATGTTATCCTATTTTTGCAATTTTAGAATTAATTACCATTTTTTATCAATTATTATTTTTTTATTTAAGAAAGTGAACGTCGTTTAAGAACATGTTTTCGGATCACGTCACATGAAATGCATCCGGATCCTCGACACCTTCTTTATTCAACGTTTTCGGATTTAGATTTGGGTTGCATGAAATGCACACCCGTATTTAGGAAAGTAATTTAATTAAAACGCGCCTAAAGCGACTAACGTGTTATATCTTTTGGGAAGGCCGTGATATTCGCTAAACGGCCTATCCCGAATACTAAGTATTTTAGTAATTAATGAGGGTCCCGCAACTATGTATTTGATTTGGCGAGGCTCGTCTCATTTATTATTAAAGGCCAAACTAAAGCAACTAAATTTTCTATTTTTGTGTTTTGTCTCTAAAGAATCAAGTAATCCATAATTATAAATTCGAATCTCGAATTCAAGTCCGAATTCAAACAAAAGGATGAAACCTTTTAGCTTGAACCTGCTACCTAATTCAAGACCCAATTTCATATTTATGGATTACTTTCCATATTCCTAATTATTTACTTTTAACATTATTGTATTTGGGACTTTTGATTTTTCACTTAAATCTCGGCAGTTTTGGGCCTTGAACTGTTGGCCCAAAAATCCATGAATGTTGTTGCCTTTCCGTTGGGCTTCAGGACCAGCCCAAACAAATAGCACTACAATAGGCTACAAAAGAGAGGACAGGGGATCGAAACCCTCTGGAGTTGGTGAGTCCATAATTTATTTAACTATTAACATTATTTCTACTACTTATGGGCGCGTTCAACAATCAACAATAAAATGAACAAGGCTTTGGATTACTAAAATCTAAAGTGATTTTGTTAATACTAAACATGTCGTCTTTTTAACAAATTTTCTATTGTTGTTAATTCAAAATTCCAATAACCAATAAATTCACAACTGAACTACTGAAATTTCAATTAATATGCTAGAAAGCTTAAACACGTGAAGTTACTGTTTGTATTTGTTAATTTCCAACAATCAAAGCTATACTAGAACGAAATTAAACAGGATGCAATTAACGAAATATTTTCAGATTTTTCTTTACATACTAAATTGCCTGAAATTATTCCAAATCTAACAAGATACTTCGCTATTACCATGGATTCTAAGTATTACTAGCACATTATTACAAATCAAATATCAAATACAATCCTTAAATTTAATTAAAATTACATACAAAAGCTCCAAATCATTCACAACTCGTTTCATTTACAATGGATTCAAACTACTGTCTATATGCAATTATATTTCCTAGCTTATGAAACTGTGATGAAACTATGAATCAATTAATAGTGCGAAAAAGTAGATGAACAATTTATTTTATTTTCAGTCCAAATTTGAGTTTACAGCAATGTACCTGGAGAAATAGAAAGGAACAAATGAGAAATCAGTAGCAATTTATGCAGCAACAACAACAGGATAACTAAATCCAATCACAGCCTCACAATACCCAGGATTAAACCACAACACGAGATTTCAACCAGAAAAATAACTCGACTAATCCAATTGCAATTTCACAGAGTTTCAACTACTAAAATCTGAGAAGATCAATGCACAACCTTCAAGTTTAAACTAATTGATCACTAAAACAGTAACATTTTTTTTTTTGGATTTTTCTACTAGATTCTAATGTTTTTTGAGTTTTTGAAGTTATGAATTTCGAAATTTGGATCTAAGAATGGCAGATTGCTTGGAGAAATTTTTTTAGATTTTTCCAACTTGTAAAACAAGGCATATCAATGCCTATTTATAGATGTAAAGTTGGAGGAAAACTCAAATTTGAGTATTTGTACATTAGTCCCTCTTTTATTTTAATTCTACCATTTATTTTTAACTTGTAATACAATTAGCTACACTTATTTATTAAGAACTATACTAATACCTCAATCTAGAATATTCTATTCTATTGTAATTCCTTACTTTCCCTCACTTCACTTTAAAAATTACTAAACTACCCATTTTTATGCCCCTATTACCCTTGAAATTGCATCATTACTACTATTAAACTATTTTCCTATACCCACAATACTCTCCATTCCTTTTGTTAATTGCTACTAACCCCTTTTTATATCCCCAAAATGCCCCTGAAACTATAATGAATTTACTAGAGTAAATTTACTGTTAATCAACCTTTTTATCACTGAATTAATTAATCCAAACCTAATTTATTTAAATTCCACGATTAACCAACTACTAATCAGAAATCTAACAGCTATAACCAATTCTAATTATCAATCAGAAATTAACAAACAGGAGCAATTCAAATCACTGCCAACGAACATAAAGATCTAATTAACTACTGATTTATCTTTAAATTGATATCGAATTTATTTACTGGTCAGAATTTATACTAACTATTACTCAAAATTATAAACCCTAATAGTATCAATTTTTTAGAATTAAAACGTAACAATACTATTTTAAAATAGAAATTAAATAAACCCTAATAAAACTAATAACAAAAGTATCAACAAAAATTAATTAAAAACATGATGAGACATAAAAGACAAACGCATGCAAAAATAAAAGAAACTTAAAACAGAAAAATAAAGAAAAGAATTTGAAGAACTTATCTTGGTTTCTTTTTTCTTTTTTTTTAGCTTGTTTCGATCACTTTTTGAGCAGAACTTATTTGAATCCTTTAGGATTCATGACCCGTAACATACCTAATGGTCTGTTTTTCTAAAAGAAAACACCTATTAGGTGTGTTACGGTCATGAATCCCCAAAGATTGACCGGAGATTCTTGACCAGAAAACTTGAATTCAAAATTTGAGGATTTCTGGTGGGTTTTGAGACAAGTGGATATGAGGAATGGGTAGTGGATGTTCAGGCGTGTCTATGGTGTGAATTAGGGGTTATTTGGATGAAGTGTTGTTCGCCGGAGATAGGGTTCCAGCGAGATAAAATTGGATATTCAACAAGATGGAGTGATATTCGAAGGAAAACAAGTAGAGGGATTGAAAGAGGAGTTCATGGCGGACCAACGGTGTAATTTTGGGGGTCGTTGGCGATGGTGATATTTCCCGCCAGCGAGGGTTCCGGCGGGGTCTGTGGAAGAACAGGGGGTAAGACGAAGAGACGGATAAAATAAAATAATTTTATATACATATTAAATGATGTTATTTGATTACAGCCGTTGGATCAAACAATTTTGACGGTTCAGATTCACTTGGCACTCAAACGGTGTCGTTTGGTTTATGAGAGATCAGGTTGTGACCGTTGGATCATGGGTAATCAATGGCCGGGATTTAAGGATTCTAAACGGCGTCGTTTTGGGGGGGCTAGGGCTGGACCGGGCATTGGGGTGATTGGACCTGGACGGGTGTTATCGTTTTGGGCTGGGGCGATTTGGATTCACAAATTAGCCCAACATTGTTCTTTTGCTAGACCAAACTTTTAATTAAAGAGTCTTTCTTTTATTTTTCTTGTTTCCCTTATTATTTTTTTTGTCAATTTTCATCATTCATTTTTTTTCTTGTATTTTGTATTTCTTTTACTTTATATTTTTTTCTAATTAAAACAAAACCTAATTAAACTATTTAACTTCTAAAATCAATTATCAATTAAATTTGCCTAAGAACTATTTTTGTGAGTTTCTTTAAATTTTTGTTCTATAACAAATCAATGCCTAATGCATATTTTTGCATTTTTATATGACTTAACATGCACAAATAACATGCAAACAATTAACACAAAATTAACAAAAAATTGTAAAATAAGAAAAAATCTTTTTGTTTGAATTTTATGGGAATAATTCACATATAGGGCAAAAATCACGTGCTCACAGCTGCCCCTCTTTACCCGAAAACATGAAGAGTTTTCGTGCAAAGACAAGTGAGCGGAACTGAGAGATTTTTGCCCATTCGCATATTCCATGTGAAGCATTTTTGAAAGAATTGACCGCACCCTGCTTCAGAGGTTGCCTACATATCCTGGGCTAAACAGGAATCAGATCAGTGTAGTTCGGGAAAGTCTGGTAGCTGGGACTATCAGGAGGTGTGATTTTATGCTGTTGCTGCTGTTACTGCTTGCTGACCTCCTTATTACACCATATCAAAATAAAAAGAAGCTAGCCTAAGCTATACTCTATGAGTTACAAGAAATCCTATCTATGCCTTCAAGCTTGCTCTTGTGTTGCCTTAAACTTGTATCTTGTGTTCTTCCAATGGAATTCCGGCTATTGCCTTGGCGATGTTTTGCCATTCCTCTTGTTGATGCTTGACTACTACAATTGAAATATGTGTCCATTCTTCAGGTGGACTCCTGCTTGTGATTGCTTGAAAAGGTATTCCCTTGTTTTTCAGGTGGGCTCCTGCTTGCTGCGTTTGAAAAGATATTCCCTTGTTCTTCAGGTAGGCTCCTGCTTGCAATGCTTGAAAATGTATTCCCTTGTTCTCCAGGTGGGCTCCTGCTTGCGACAAAATAGTCAAACAAAGAAAATTTTCTGCCCCAGTATGGTGACTGGGCATATCGTGTTATCAGATATTAAAATTAAAAGCTAAAATTTGAATTGTACTTCCCTTGTTATCCAGGTGGGTGCCTACTTGCTGCATTTGAAAAGATATTTCCTTTATTCTTCAGGTGGGCTCCTGCTTGCTTATTTTGAAAAAGATATTCCCTTATTCTTCAGGTGGGCTCCTGCTTGCTGATTTTGAAAAAGATATTCCCTTGTTCTTCAGGTGGGCTCCTGCTTGCAACAACCATACAAAACGAAGAAAATTTTCTGCCCCAGTTTGATAACTGGGCGCGTTGTGTTACTGAATGTTAACTTGAAAGATAAGAGTTGCATTATACTTCCATTGTTCTTCAGGTGGGTGCCTGACTGCTGCGCTGGGAATGTATTCCCTTGTTCTTCAGGTGGGCTCCTGCTTGCAATGCTTGAAAAGTATTCCCTTGTTATCCAGGTGGGCTCCTGCTTACAAAGAAAAATTCTTTCTGCCCCTATTTTAATCAAAGAAAGATTTGTTAATATAAAATGGTGGTTAGCTGCTGTCATTCTTGTTGGCCATGCTCCCGCTTCCGACTTTGCTCAGACTTGCTTTTTGGACTTTCCATGACTTCCCGGCTAACTTTCATCTCTTTGATCTTGATGACCCAAATGTTTTACCTTGTATTTTGGTGTTTTCGTTTCCTTCTTGTGAAACTTTGCTTCTCCCTCCAACTATCCGATTACCCTACTGATGGGATTTGCATTGGTCCTTCATGTTTTCCTTTCTTTTGATATGTTATGATCTTGTTGTGCCATATAACTGGGAAACTGGTAGTTAGCCTTGACATCCTTCTTTTGTTTTGAATTGAACTGACACTGAAATATCTTATAAACAGATTTCAAGAGAATGAAATGCAATGACCTCGAAGGTTTTTGAGGATAAAAGGACTCTGAATGAGTTGTGATGAAGAGAAAAAGGATAGCACTTATCTGAGTGGAAAGGCGGATTCCATTGATCGTGCCATGCATTTTGGATTATCCAACCTACTCTGTCCAACCATTCAACTGTCAATTGCCACATTTGTTGTTCCATACTTTCACAATCTGACTTTCCCCAAAACCCAAACCTTGCTTGTTTTGCCATGTTTCAAACAACTTTCAACCACATACTTTCTTCATTTGCCCAATCTGAAAACTCACTTTTTGCCCTATGGTGCCCGTGAGGGTTTTCACCAATAAGACTTTCTCATTTTCATTTCTCTCGACTCACATCACCTTATGGTGCCCGTGAGGGTTTTCACCAATAAGACTCTCATTTTCAATTTTCCTTTCTGCTGGTACCAGAGTGTTATCCACAACATGAATCACCTTACCTGCTTATATTGACATTTCTTAAAATTGATCAGAAGGTCTTTCTTTGGACCGTAATGTGGCTTTTGGATGGGTTTAGAAAGAAGGGTATAAAGGCTCAAAATATTTCAACGTGGGTTCAAAGGTTACAACTTTAGGAATCATATTTCTTGCAACAAACATAACTTCTGCCCCAGTTTCCTTCTTGGGGATTTTTGGATTTTTCTTTTGTCGTGACTGAACCTCAGTGAGGCTGCCTACGTACCCTTTCGGGATCAAGTCAAACGTAGTTCAGGTCATAAAATCGCTTCATTGCTGCGATGTTTCCTTCCCTCCATTCTTCTTTCTTTTCTTTTCCACTTCTCTTTCTTTCTTTTCTTTTCTTTTCTTTTCTTTTCTTTTCTTCATTTTCTTTCTTTTCTTTTCTTTTCTTTTCTTTCTTTACTTTCTTTTCTTTTCTTTTCTTTTTCCTTTCTTGTTTTCTTTCTTGTTTTCTTTTCTTTTCTTTTCTTTTCTTTCTTTTCTTCTTTTCCTTTCTTGTTTCTCCACTTGATTTTCCCGTTCAATCCTCGAGTTTCGTTGTTGATTCCGAAAGAGGGATACGAAAGAAAATATAATAATAAGTCTCAAAGGGATAACAAAGGATAAAGTGTTTGGATAGCAGAACAAAATGCCTTCATCATTTCAATCTCAAAATATGTCAAATACAATCAGATACATAAAGATAAAGAAATCATACATAATATCTCTTGACTGCATCAGAGTTGATAGCCATTTCTACACATTTCCCTTCCACATCTGTTAGATACAATGCACCATTGGACAACACTCGTGTTACCACAAACGGCCCCTGCCAGTTAGGAGCGAACTTTCCTTTTGCTTCAACCCAATGAGGTAAGATACGCCTCAATACCAATTGCCCTACTTCAAATTTCCATGGACGTACTTTCTTGTTATAAGCTCTTGCCATTCTCTGTTGGTACAATTGCCCATGACATACCGCTGCCAATCTTTTTTCATCAATCAAGCTCAATTGTTCCAGACGGGCTTTGACCCACTCATCATCATCAATTTCCGCTTCCGCAACAATTCGAAGGGAGGGTATTTCAACTTCTGCAGGTATCACTGCCTCTGTACCGTACACCAATAAATAAGGAATCGCCCCTACCGAAGTGCGAACAGTAGTGCGATATTCTAGTAAAGCAAAGGGTAATTTCTCATGCCACTGCCTGGATCCTTCCACCATTTTCCGAAGTATTTTTTTGATATTCTTATTAGCTGCCTCGACTGCTCCATTTGCCTTAGGACGATATGGTGTGGAATTGCGATGTGTGTTTTTAAACTTCTGACATGTCTCCGCCATCAGATGACTGTTGAGATTGGCACCATTATCTGTGATAATCACCTTCGGAATTCCAAACCGACAAATGATATTTGAATGCACAAAATCGACCACTGCCTTCTTGGTCACTGATTTGAAAGTTTTC
>MU724656.1:26188-62352 GCA_026770625.1 Nicotiana glauca
GGGAAAAAGACTCTAACAGAAGAGAAGCTACACGAAGTGCACCCTTCTCCATGTTGTAGAAGATTCAGAAAGAGGGAGGGATTCGCGACAATTTATATACAATTCAACAAATATTAAAGCGGTAAAAACATATAGCACGTAAAGCATGGAACATGGATCAAAACCAAATAAAGCCAAATACAACAATTTAACTGAGCTCAAATTCTTAAACCCTGAACCGAAGTTCTGGGTTCTTCTTCCCCAGCAGAGTCGCCAGAGCTGTCACACCTCCTTTTTTCCGAGCTATTATAGGGCTTTTACTATTCCTGGGGAAGGGTATAATAAAAGAAGGAGTTTTTCCACTTAAAGGACAATCGAAACGGGATTCGTTTTTATTTAAGATTCAGAGTCGCCACTTGGGAGATTTATGGTGTCCCAAGTCACCGGTTTGAATCTCGAATCGAGGAAGGGTTTGACTCTGTTTAACAGTCGCGAACCAGAAATCTGGGTAAGGAATTTTGTTAACCTGGGAGAAGGTGTTAGGCACTCCCGAGTTTCATGGTTCTAGCACGGTCGCTCAACTGTTATATTTGGCTAAAATATTTAATTTTGATATATGTTATCCTATTTTTGCAATTTTAGAATTAATTACCGTTTTTTATCAATTTTTTTTATTTAAGAAAGTGAACGTCGTTTAAGAACATGTTTTCGGATCACATCACATGAAATGCACCCGGATCCTCGACACCTTCTTATTCAACGTTTTCGGATTTGGATTTGGTTTGCATGAAATGCACACTCGTATTTAGGAAAGTAATTTAATTAAAATGCGCCTAAAGCGACTAACGTGTTATATCTTTTGGGAAGGCCGTGAAATTCGCTAAACGGCCTATCCCGAATACTAAGTATTTTAGTAATTAATGAGGGCCCTGCAACTTTGTATTTGATTTGGCGAGGCTCGTCTCATTTATTATTAAAGGCCAAACTAAAGCAACTAAATTTTCTATTTTTGTGTTTTGTCTCTAAAGAATCAAGTAATCCATAATTATAAATTCGAATCTCGAATTCAAGTCCGAATTCAAACAAAAGGATGAAACCTTTTAGTTTGAACCTGCTACCTAATTCAAGATCCAATTTCATATTTATGGATTACTTTCCATTTTCCTAATTATTTACTTTTAACATTATTGTATTTGGGACTTTTGATTTTTCACTTAAATCTCGGCAGTTTTGGGCCTTGAACTGTTGGCCCAAAAATCTATGAATGTTGTTACCTTTTCGTTGGGCTTCAGGACCAGCCCAAACAAATAGCACTACAATAGGCTACCAAAGAGAGGACAAGGGATCGAAACCCTCTGGAGTTGGTGAGTCCACAATTTATTTAACTATTAACATTGTTTCTACTACTTATGGGCGCATGCAACAATCAACAATAAAATGAACAAGGCTTTGGATTACTAAAATCTAAAGTGATTCTGTTAATACTAAACATGTCGTCTTTTTAACAAATTTTCTATTGTTGTTAATTCAAAATTTCAATAACCTATAAATTCACAACTGAACTACTGAAATTTCAATTAATATGCTAGAAAGCTTAAACACGTGAAGTTACTATTTGTATTTGTTAATTTCCAACAATCAAAGCTATACTAGAAATTAAACAGGATGCAATTAACGAAATATTTCCAGATTTTTCTTTACATACTAAATTGCCTGAAATTATTCCAAATCTAACAAGCTACTTCGCTATTACCATGGATTCTAAGTATTACTAGCACATTATTACAAATCAAATATCAAATACAATCCGTAAATTTAATTACAATTACATACAAAAGCTCCAAATCATTCACAACTCGTTTCATTTACAATGGATTCAAACTACTGTCTATATGCAATTATATTTCCTAGCTTATGAAGCTGTGATGAAACTATGAATCAATTAATAGTGCGAAAAAGTAGATGAACAGTTTATTTTATTTTCAGTCCAGATTTGAGTTTACAGCAATGTACCTGGAGAAATAGAAAGGAACAAATGAGAAATCAGTAGCAATTTACGCAGCAACAGCAACAGGATAACTAAATCCAATCACAACCTCACAACACTCAGGATTAAACCACAACACGAGATTTCAACTAGAAAAACAACTCGACTAATCCAATAGCAATTTCACAGAGTTTCAACTACTAAAATCTGAGAGGATCAATGCACAGCCTTCAAGTTTAAACTAATTGATCACTGAAACAGTAATATTTTTTTTTTTGGATTTTTCTACTAGATTCTAATGTTTTTTGAGTTTTTGAAGTTATGAATTTCGAAATTTGGATATGAGAATGGCAGATTGCTTGGAGGAAAATTTTTAGATTTTTTCAACTTGTAAAACAAGGCATATCAATGCCTATTTATAGATATAAAGTTGGAGGAAAACTCAAATTTGAGTATTTGTACATTAGTCCCTCTTTTATTTCAATTCTACCCTTTATTTTTAACTTGTAATACAATTAGCTACACTTATTTATTAAGAACTATACTAATACCTCAATCTAGAATATTCTATTGTAATTCCTTACTTACCCTCACTTCACTTTAAAAATTACTAAACTACCCATTTTTATGCCCCTATTACCCCTGAAATTGCATCATTACTACTATTAAATCATTTTTCTATACCCACAATACCCTCCCTTCATTTTGTTAATTACTATTAATCCCTTTTTATATCCCCAAAATGCCTCTGAAACTATACTGAATTTACTAGAGTAAATTTACTATTAATCAACCTTTTTATCACTAAATTCATTAATCCAAACCTAATTTATTTAAATTCCACGATTAACCAACTACTAATCAGAAATCTAACAGCTATAACCAATCCTAATTATCAATCAGAAATTAACAAACAGGAGCAATTCAAATCACTGCCAATGAACATAAAGATCTAATTAACTACTGATTTATCTTTAAATTGATATCGAATTTATTTACTGATATACTAACTATTACTCAAAATTATAAACCCTAATAGTATCAATTTTTTAGAATTAAAACCTAACAATACTATTTTAAAACAGAAATTAAGTAAACTCTAATAAAACTAATAACAAAAGTATCAACAAAAATTAATTAAAAACAAGATGAGACATAAAAGACAAACGCATGCAAAAACAAAAGAAACTTAAAATAGAAAAATAAAGAAAAAGATTTGAAGAACTTATCTTGGTTTCTTTTTTTTTAGCTTGTTTCGATCACTTTTTGAGCAGAACTTATTTAAATCCTTTAGGATTCATGACCCGTAACATACCTAATGGTGTGTTTTTCTAAAAGAAAACACCTATTAGGTGTGTTACGGTCATGAATCCCCAAAGATTGACCAGAGATTCTTGACCAGAAAACTTGAATTTGAAATTTGAGAATTTATAGTGGGTTTTGAGACAAGTGGATATGGGGAATGGGTAGTGGATATTCATGCGTGTCTATGGTGTGAATTAGGGGTTATTTGGATGAAGTGTTGTTCGCTGGAGATAGGGTTCCGACGAGACAAAATTGGATATTCGACAAGATGGAGTGATATTCGAAGGAAAACAAGTAGAGGGGTGGAAAGAGGAGTTCATGGCGGACCAACGGTGCAATTTTAGGGGTCGTTAGCGATGGTGATGTTTCCCGCCGGCGAGGGTTCCGGCGGGGTCTGTGGAAGAACTGGGGGAAAGACGAAGAGATGGATAAAATGAAATGATTTTGTATACATATTAAATGATGTTATTTGATTATAGCCATTGGATCAAACAATTTTGACAGTTCAGATTCATTTGGCACTCAAACGGTATCGTTTGGTTTATGAGAGATCAGGTTGTGACCGTTGGATCATGGGTAATCAATGGCTGGGATTTAAGGATTCTAAATGGCATCCTTTTGGGGGGGGGAGGGGCTAGGGCTGGACCGGACATTGGGATGATTGGACCTGGACGAGTGTTATTGTTTTGGGTTGGGGCGATTTGGATTCACAAATTAGCCCAACATTGGTCTTTTGCAAGACCAAACTTTTAATTAAAGAGTCTTTCTTTTATTTTTCTTTTTTTCCTTATTATTTTTTGTGTCAATTTTCATCATTCATTTTTTTTTCTTGTATTTTGTATTTCTTTTACTTTGTATTTTTTCTAATTAAAACAAAACCTAATTAAACTATTTAACTTCTAAAATCAATTATCATTTAAATTTGCCTAAGAACTATTTTTGTGAGTTTCTTTAAATTTTTGTTCTATAACAAATCAATGCCTAATGCATATTTTTACATTTTTATATGACTTAACATGCACAAATAACATGCAAACAACTAATACAAAATTCACAAAAAATTGTAAAATAAGAAGAAAAAAAATTTGTTTGAATTTTATGGGAATAACTCACATATAGGGCAAAAATCACGTGCTCACAGTAATATATTTTATTATCGAGCTTTATGTTTTCCTTGGTAGCCTTTACTTCTTTAAGATGAGTATTGTTATTTTTATTCCTTCATGCAACAGAGTCGAGCGCTTTGATCTTGATTAAAATATATCCTCCGGTTTGGCTGGCCTAGGAATCAGAATCCTTAAGCATGACCAAGGACTATGCTTTGTTAAAAATAATAAAGACTGATCTGCATATATATGACATACGGAAATTTGTATATGTTTAATCCACTTCTCCGTAAGCGTCACAAAGATGTCCACAATGACTATTGAAAATTTCAAAAATCTAGAATAAAATGATAGTATGCTAAAATTAGTATCTAAAGAACACCAAAGTCAGGATGGTGCTATAGACCCTGCACTTCTTATATTACTTCTTGCTGGTATTATGAAAATCAAATAAGCAGTAGCACCGATACTTCATGTGACTTCCTCAAAATCTCCATGAAGCAAGTCTTGATTGTCCCGACTCTTTATGCAGCGGTGAGATTTGTTTTTTTATAGAAGAATGTTATATAAGTCGTGGTCTTTGGTCTTGAAACGTAGATATGACTACTAAAGTAATAGTTTTGTGATCACTTTTCAATATTATAGATTTCCCATAGGCTTTTGAATGTATTCTCACTCTGTTTGTGATGCAGGAATCCACTTTGAAAAGTTTGTGAGGTAACCCTCAAGGACCGTTCTGACTATAGATATACTTCGAGGGTAATGCATTTTTCGAAACGTCAACCTTGTAGGCATAGATTGGATGAAGACTGCAAAGTAAATAGATTGAGGTTACAAATGCCGTTTTACGTAATTTTGAATGTATCTACATTTGGACTATATATAACTCTCCTCAATGCATGAAAATATTATTTAGTGTAATCTTGTCAATGTTCAATTAACGGACAGAAAGTTTTCGGGCATATGCCCATACGGGCACGGGCACGGGCACGGGCACGGGCCATCTAGTAGCAAAATAAGCCATGCTTATGCGACGATAGATGCACCAATATTTTTGTTATGTTGAGGAAGAGGCAAACCCGAAAATAAAGAGGATAAAGAATACCAAATTTTAACGTGAAAAACCCTTCGAATCAAAGGTAAAAACCACGGGATCACAAAGATCCAAAAAACTCCACTATAATAATAAGAGGGTTACAAAAGTTCTCCAAATTGGCTACACAATAAGGGCACAGAGCAACAATAGCAACAAGAGCAACAACTAATTAGTTGAAGAAAGAGTATAATCCACAAAAATAAAGTTTCTAGTTGAGGCTCCAAATCAGATACTACGAGCGTTCAAATCCGATCTCCACCGTCCAAATACAATATCAAGATGTTACGAACATTCAATCAAAATTTCAACCCGATCCAACGGTTAACAAATTAAAAAAAGTAATTTGAAGTTGGCTGGTCGGAATAAAAATTTGCAGCACAACAAATACTTTTCTTCTCTCTTCTCTTTTGATGAAAGCTCTCTCTGTACCACTCTTATGTTCTTAAGTCTTTTAAATACTTGTATCAATGAGCATATAATAATTTTCTAAGGTTATCCTATTTATAGATCATAAGTGGTGCTTTCTCTTAAAGCCAAAACCAACTCTAAATAGGAACAAAAACCGAATCAAATTCTAACTAGGAATGGAAACCAAAAGAGAATAGGATTAAGCAATTAGGCCTTTGGCTAGACAACATGGGCATGTGACCAACAAACTCTCCCTCCAGCCAAGGGGCCAAATGTGTCTTCAAGTAGAGGGACTATTGACAGGCTTCATGCCTGCCAATTTTCCACAAAATTCATATTTATCTGCAATCACCGCCTTTGTCAGCATATCCGAAGGATTTTCATCAGTGTGTCTCTTCTCAACTTCAAATAATTTCTTCTCCACGGCCATTCTTATTTAATGATACTTTCTATTTATATGTTTGGTCTTATAATGAAAAACGGAGTGCTTAGTGAGACAGCTAGCACTCTGATTATCACAAAATAAGATGTACCTTGGCTGCTCAAAGCCAAGATCATCAATAAACTCCTTCATCCATGATAGTTCTTTGGTACCTTCTGTGACAGCAATATATTCGGCTTCTATGGTGGATAGAGCTATGCACTTCTGTAGTCTAGATTCCCAAGAAACAGCTCCCCTGCAAAAGTGATCAAATAACCGAAAGTCAATTTTGAATTATCAAGATTGCCTCCTAAATCAGAGTCTATGTAATAAACAAGTTCAGGCTTGTCATTGCCAAAACACAGCTTCAAATCTGCAGTACCTTTTAAATACCTTAATATACATTTTACTGCATCCCAATGTTCTTTTCCAGGACTGGAAGGAATCTACTAACAGTACCAACAACATGTGCACTATCTGGTCTAGTTAAAAGCATAGCATACATCAAGCTACCAATGGCAGAAGAGTAAGGAGTACGCGACATCTCCTTTTTCTATTCATCAGTAGATGGACTCTGACTAATACTCAATTTGAAGTGTTTAGCAAGAGGGTACTAACCACTTTTGCATCTGTCATGTTGAACCTCTTGAGAACCTTCTCAATGTATTGCTTTTGGCACATAAATAACTCCTTTCTGTCTCTATGTCGGTAGATTAGAATGCCCAAGATTTTCTTTGCTGGCCGTAAGTCCTTCATCGCAAATAATTTGCTCAACTGCTTCTTAAGGACTGCGATACTAGATTTATTCTTACCAATAATAAGCATGTCATCCACATAAAGTAATAAAATAATAAAATCATCATCATAAAACTTTTGGAAGAATACACAATGGTCTGAAGAAGTTTTCTTGTTCCATTGTTCTTCTATGATAGATTCAAACTTCAAATACCATTGTCTTGGAGCTTGTTTTAATCCGTACAAGCTCCTTTTCAATTTGCAGACATAATTTTCTTTTCCCTTAGTTACAAAACCCTCATGTTGCCCCATATAAATCTACTCATCTAAATCACCATGAAGAAAAGCAGTCTTGACATCCATCTGCCCAACCTCTAAATCTAGACTTGCAGCTAAGCCTAGAACCACACGAATAGAAGACATCTTCACAACATGGGAGAAAATTTCATGAAAGTCAATTCCCTTCTTCTGGCCAAAACCTTTAACAACTAACCTCGCCTTGTATCTAGGCGCAGAGGTATGGTTATCTTGCTTTATTCTGAATATCCATTTGTTAGATAAAGCTCTCTTACCTTTCGGCAATTTCACTAACTCATATGTGCCATTCTCATGGAGTGACTTCATCTCATCTTCCATGGCTTCTATCTAATGACCTTTGTGATTATCTTGCATGGCTTCATCATAATTCTCAGGTTCCCCCATGTCAGTTAAAAGTATATACTCATCAGGAGGATAACACATGGATTTTTGCTTCTCCCTTGTAGATCTTCTAAGAGAGGTTTCAGGATCATTCGAAGTAGTAACCTGTGCAAGAATTGGTTGCTGATCAACCACAACTTCATCAACTGGAGCATCCATAACATCTATACCATGATGATCATTTTGATCTTGATCACTATCTCCATCATTGTCTTGGGTTCCTTCATGTGCAATAGGCGCCTTAGCACTTGAAATTGGATCAATATCAACTAAGCTCTTATTACTCTAAGAATCTATCTTCTAAGCTTTGTCAATATCTTCAATAGTTTGGTCTTCAAAGAATATTGCATCACGACTTCTAATAAGTTTATTGTCAACCGGATCATAAAAACGATACCCAAGCTCATCTTGACCATAACCAATAAATATGCACTACTTAGATTTGACATCCAGTTTTGATCTCTCATCTTTAGGAATATGTACACAAGCTTTACACCCAAAAACTCTCAGGTGATCATAAGAATCATCTTTGGCAAACCAAACTCTGTCTGGGACATCACTATCCAAAGCAATTGCAGGAGACAAATTGATAACATAGGCAACACTGTTAAGTGCTTCCGCCCAAAATGTATTTGGAAGTTTAGTCTCTGAAAGTAAGAATCTAACTCTCTCAACTAGAACCATTCAATTGAGGTATCTTGGGCGGAGTTTTATGATGACGAATTCCTTTTTTCTTGCAATAATTATTAAAGGGCCCACAATATTCACCACCATTGTCAGTGCGAATACATTTTAATTTCTTCCCCGCCTGTCTCTCAGCTAAGGCCTTAAATTCCTTAAACACGCTAAGTGCTTGATCTTTAGATTTCAAAGGATACACCCAGAGCTTATGAGAATGATCATCAATGAATGTCACAAAGTAAAGTGCACCACCTTTTGACTTTACTTTAAAAGGACCACATAAATCAGAGTGTAGTAGCTCCAATAAATCGGGCTTTCTTGAGAGAGGATGGCTATGAAAGGAAACCGTTTTCTATTTGCCAGCTAAACAATGGATACACCTTTTTAGCTTTGCTTGTTTCGATCCAGAAAGCAAACTTTTCTTAGCCAAACCCGTAATCCCCCTATCGCTCATATGACTCAATCTTCTGTGCCACAATTCTGATAAAGTATCACCTTCCACCATATTTATTGAGTCATTAAGAATAGAGCCATGTGTCACATATAAATAACCAGACTTGACTCAGCGAGCCACTACTAAGGAGCCCTTAGCGAGCTTCTATTGGCCATTAAAGAGGGCATTATGGTAACCTTCATCTTCTAATCTTCCTGCGGAGATCAAATTGAAAGGAAAGTCTAGAGCATGCTTGAAATCTTGAAGAACTAACATTGAACCATTATTAGTTTTCAAACAAACTGTGCCTACACCAAACACCTTAACTTTACTGGCATTGCCAATCTTTAACACTCCAGAATCAACATGAGTATAAGATGAGAAAAATCTTTTCTTGGTATGACATGTGAGGTAGCTCCAGAATCTACTATCCAGCTCGTCTCATGGGATACCAAATTGATGACGTTTTAATCATAAGCAAAAAGAAGGTCATCTCGAACAATAGCAACAACATTGTTCTCATTATTTCAGCTTTCTTTCCTTCTCTAGTGTCTTGATTCAACTTGAGGCAAAACCTTTTGTTGTGTCATTTCTTGCCACAGTGGTTGCATGTAATATTATAGTACTTGGACCTTGACTTACTTCTACTTTTACCTCTATTCCTTGAGCCTCTTGTTCTATCTCTCCCCCGGTCTTCTGTGACCAAGATATCTGCTTGTGAGGACGAACCCTGAGATTTTCTCCTTACTTCCTCGTTCAACACACCACTCTTGGCAGATTCCTTGGTCACCTTACCTACAGGAGCTGAATTTGTCAAAGAAACACGAAGAGTTTCCCAAGAGTCTAGCAGAGTATTAAGAAGCCAAAGTCCTTGTATCTCTTCATCAAAATTAATTCCCATTCCAGATAGCTGATCAAGGACGCCCTGAAAATCATTTATGCGATCAAGGATATGGCTTCCTTCCTTGTAGTTAAAGGTCATCAATTGCTTTTAGTTACCAGTTTTTGAAGCATAAAGAGTCTCTATCTTTTTCCACAATGATCTCGTATGTATCTCGTTCACAATATGGTTGCGAACATTATCTTCAAACAATTGTCGTATATATCCATATACTTGTTGGTGCTCGAAATCCCAATCTTTATCGGATATACTCTCTGGTTTATGAGCTGAAAAAACGGGCAGATGCACCTTCTTCACGAACAACAAGTCTTTTATCTTGCTTCTCCAAATATTATAATTTCTTTCATTTAAACATACCATCTTGCTAATATTAGCCTCCATTCCGTAACAACCCGGATAAATAATCAAGGCTCTGATACCACTTATGTGGAGGAAGAGGCAAACCCGAAAATAAAGAGGATAAAGAACACCAAATTTTAACGTGGAAAACCCTTCAAATCGAAGGTAAAAACTACGGGATCACAAAGATTCAAAATGCTCCACTATAACAATAAGAGGGTTATAAAAGTTCTCCATATTGGCTACACAACAAGGGCCAAATACGGAGCAACAATAGCAACAAGAAATCAATTGAAGAAAGAGTATAATCCACAAAAATGAAGCTACTGGTCGAGGCTCCAAATCAGATGCTACGAGCCTTTAAATCCGATCTCCACCGTTAAAATACAAGATCAAGATGTTACGAATACTCAGTCAAAATTTTAGCCCAATCCAACGGTTAACAAATTAGAAAACTTAATTTTAATTTGGCTGGTCGGAATAAAAATCTGCAGCGCAACAAATATTTTTCTTCTCTCTTCTCTCTGAACCACTCTTATGTGCTTAAGTCTTTTAAAGACTTATATCAATGAGCATATAATAATTCTCCAAGGTTGTCCTATTTATAGATCATGAGTGGTGCTTTCTCTTAAAGCCAAAACCAACTCGAAATAGAAACAAAAACCGAATCCAATTCTGAATAGGAATAGAAACCAAAAGAGAATAAGATTAGGACATTAGGCCTTTGGCTGGACAACCTGGGCATGTGCGCAACAAGATGAACCTGTCTTGAACCTTGCTCTGATACCACTTGTTATGACCGAAAAAGTCATGTGTCATGCGGAAGCTAGCAAAGCAAACCTTGAAAGACGATAAGTCCGACAACAAAGAGAAATCTACTAAAAGAGACACAAACATATAATGTGGTTCAGTCAACTAACCTACATTCACCGTGGAGATGAACATTCCACTATATAAAAAAGAGTATAAAATATCGAGAAAACAACCTCATGAAGAGGCAAACACAAGTGACACACTAACACTTGTCCCGTAAAGTTCTCCCCCCCTAAACAAGACTCTCAAGTCCCATATGACTATATTGTGGATGCTACTGAATGAGAGGACGAGTCTTCAATTTATAGAACTCCAACACTTTTCCTACAAGAAAAAGAACTAGCAAAATATTGGAGATTTATATTTTCCTTCTACAAGAAGAAAAACCCAATTAAGGTAATTATATCGCCCTTTTCCTTCAACAAATAGAAAAAACAAATATGGTAAGAAAACCTAGACAAACACTTAATAATTCTCCCCCTTGACCTGAATTTTCTGACAAAATAAATTTGATCCACCTTTTTCACAAAGCTTTCAACATGTCACATCTCCAAATCTTTACCACAAAGTTTGTCTCAACGTGAGTAGCACTCCAATCAAATTTCTTAGACAAAAATCTTGATTATCGTCAAATATGTTGCAGCTAGAACTGAACCCGCCAAGATGAACCTGTCTCTAACCTTACTTTGATACCACTTGTTAGGACCAGAAAAGTCAGGTGTCATGCGGAAACCAGCAAAGTAAGCCTTGAAAGACGATAAGTCCGACAACAAAGAGAAATCTACCAAAAGAGACAGAAACATATAACGTGGTTCGGTCAACTGACCTACATCCACCGCGGAGATGAGCAGTCCACTATATAAAAGAGAGTATAAAATATCGAGAAAACAACCTCACTAAGAGGCAAACACAAGTGACACACTAACACTTGTCCCGTAGAGTTCTCCCCCTAAACAAGACTCTCAAGTCTCATATGGCTACATTATAGATGCTACTGAATGAGAGGACGCATCTTCAATTTATAGGACTCCAATACTTTTCCTACAAGAAAAAGGACTAGCTAAATATGGGAGATTTGTATTTTCATTCTACAAGAAGGAAAACTCAATTAAGGTAATTATATTGTCATTTTCCTTCAACAAATAGAAAAACCAAATATGATGAGAAAATCTGGACAAACATCTAACTGTTTTGGCCAACCACCTAAAACTTTCGGCAATTAGTATAATATATAAGTCAAAGTCAACTTATGCTCATTCTATAATTAAGAAATTATCGACCAAACTCTGATAATGACAGCCAAAGCAAATCCCTATAGAATGTAACCAACTTATGCTTTTCCGTAAGACAACCTTCCTAATCACAACTCCTAAATCCTACCCTACGCTTCAGATCTAACACTACTTTCCCGACTAGCCAATTTTTTAAAATCCTATAGTAAAAGTGAATTTACAATTATTAACTTCCCAGTTCCATTGACTTTCAAATATAGCCTCAAAACCTTTAAATGGACTCATTACTTTTTAGCAGAATTAACCTAAATAGCCGTCTATCTAATTTTTTAAACTAAAAATAGCCAGCTAAGATATGCATAACTCATGTATACTATGTGTATAACAATATATAATTAATATATAATTCATGTATACCGGCTAAAAAATGTAAATAGTAAATATGACCGGCTAATTATGTTTACTTTTTAAACGCGGACAAATAAAATTCTTTTACACTCTCAAGTCACTTTAAAGTAATTACATGTAACTCTTTCATAATAATTAGTGAAAACTCATGAAATGCAATACGGGTGAAACTTGGATGATGGTTTTGGTAGTTTTCAGCGAAAAAGTCAGGTGGAACGAGCAAAACGCATATATCAAATTACAAAATCAAAGTTCAAATTACTCCAAATGTAGGTTGTTTTTGAGGAAAAATACACAGCTCTTCAAACCAAGAGATATATACTATAAATTACATTTCATAAACTGGGTATCTTTCAACGAAAAAGTCAGGTGGAATGAGCAAAAGACGTTTTTGTTTTCTTCAATGACGATATGCTTTAAGAAAAAAAAAATGTTTTACTTGTTAAAAGTAGAATGGATTAGAAAAATATAGTACTAGTTCTTTCTGACGAAACGGCTTATTTAGTTGTAAATAAAAAGATACTACATTTTCTTCAACATTTCAAATATAAAAAGAAAGTGATTTGCAGGTATGATAATGGTATAAAGAATAACGATTTGCTAACTTGACACGTCTACGATGAACAAGTCAAACTTTTATAAAGTAAACAAGAAACTGCATGCGCTTAATCCATTTTCTTTTGCTTTTGCTTAAAGGGTAGGTGACATTTTGGAGGCATAATTATATTCTTCAAAAATAAAATAAATATACATATATTTAAAGCAAGAAATATGGAAGATGATAAAAAAAAAACTATTCATATATACAGGAAATGATGAATCCATCTCTGCTTAAAATTCAAAGTGAGATTTACATTTTTCAACATGATGAAGTCCAGTGAAAGAAAGAAGGGTCAAATTTAGTTTACCGACATTTTCTACACTTATATGGATACTTCTGATGCAATCATTGTGTTTATTTTCATGTTTTCTTCTGCAAAAATGGGTTGAAAAAAGTTTTAATGCATGGTCACAATAATACTGTTCGAGCAACACTTATTTAATTCTTTTGATAATTAATATTCTATAAATTTAAAAATATATCACTTTTATGAACAAGATAATCATAAGAACTATACCATAACTATGTTATGATAATCAAACATGTATTTAAACTTATTACTCCCTCCGGTCCACTTTAATTAATTTTTTGGTCTTTTTTTGTGGTCCACAATATTTGATTTTTTCAAATGTAAAAAAAAAAAATTAACTTCTTTTTTTCTAAATTTGCCCTTGGAATAAAGAGTCTAGGAGTATTTATTATAATTTCAATCAACAAATTAAGATTAATATAATTAATTTTTTGTTAATTAATGTTAAAAGATAAATTTCTTCATATGTAATTAATACCTTATTAATTACTCGATAGTGTCCAAATTAATACACCCTAGTTGGTAGTAAGGAACATACGTACTCTCTCCGACCCACAATAAGTGATCAATTTACTTTTTTATTTTGGTCTAAAATAAGTGTCCATTTATATAATCAAGAAGAAATTTAATTTGTTTTTACAAAATTACCCTTTATGTGTATATCCCTATAAAAAAATCTTACTCACCACATTAGATATTTAATTAAGAATAATTTAGTCATACTAGATATTTTTATATAATTTAAATTTTTTTTTAATAAGCATATTAAAAATAAATTAATCAATTATTGTGGACCGGATCGAGTTGATATTGGTATCAGATATTTAAGAAAGTGTGGTAGGGACAAGGGAGGTAGGTCTAACTACATAATGATGAGCCAATAGAACTTGAGGAATTTAATAGTCCAAAGGAGGAAAGCTGAGAAATGTCAGTTCTCTCGTGAGTTTATTTTAGCTTTTAGCTTTCATTTCTTCCCAATTTCCAAACAAAGTCATATGAAGTGCACAAAACAACACAATTAACTACAGTTCCAAAGAGGTTGCTGTTCACTTTCTTTTTACTAAGGACAAAACCTTGTTTTCTTTTGGTTTGAATTTATTTGTTTGTTTTTCTGACTTTACTTCTTTAACTCGTACCCCACTACACGTGAAAGTACGTTACCAAGTCATACAAAGACAGCCATGCTAGGACAGGGACGTATTTTCACCTTTATACTTGATTTTTTTTTTGAAAGAATTTAAGTTATTTTTCTAACAGCACAAAAACTATTTACTTACTTAGATCCACTAAATATAAATTACAGATTCATACTAAGAGAAGTAGATAACCCGTTCCGAACGGCATATTTTAAATATTTTGGTGTGGATAAAACTTAAAGTCTTTTAAAAATATACATTGCTTGACTCAAAAGTTGTTAAACACTTTTTAAGCAAATCAATCAAAAATATGAAGATGTAAGTCGTAGTCGAAGATAATAAACCCTATGATCGTTTCGATAATTAAAATAGTAGTAATAGTAAAGGAGAGAGAGAGAATGATAGAGAGATAAAGATTAGAGAGATAAAGATTAGAGAGAGAATGAGTTTGTTTATTGCCAGTTATCTATCTATTATAAGGCTCGGATCCCCTTTATATAATGGGGGGATCCAAGCCCAGTCCTTAGAGTGACGACGTCAATATACTTTATAGCAGAGCCGATGACAGGTCGAGGTCGTTCCTCCTTTCACCCCGAGGTCGTTCCCTCATGCCGATTCGTAAACATTCAGTAGTTGGTCATGTTGACGGTAGGACGTAATTGGTCAAATTCGACCCCATACAGTTAGTCCCTCCGCTCGTCGGGGTCGCAACGAGATCCGTCCTCAATTGGCGGAATCAACCCTTCCGTCAGGGAGAGTTTGACTTGTTGACTAGTTACGACGTGACCGGTGCGATACAACAATCATTCCTGTCGAAGCGTTGAATTAGAACACTCTGCATTGGGTGACGTCAGCGTTCGTATGCGTCATCATTATGCGTATTATCGAGGTAAAAGAGAATTGACGCTTTTGCGCTTGGTTTCCGCGCCGATTTGAAATCTGACGCCTCGATTATGGTACCACCCAACCCTATAAATAGGGGAAGGGTTTAATTTCGTTGAAGAACTTTGGTCATCCCTGAGAACTTCCCAACCCTCTTCTATTGATTTTCATATTTTTGTACCTTTCGTTCTTGACCAGAGGTTTTTCTTCTTCTTCATTTCTTTTCGCGTGATCTTTTTTGAACGAAATATGCCCAAATCTCATCGTACCAAAGAAAAGGTTTCTGACGTTATTCTGTCGAATGCACCGCCCTCCTCCGACGGTGGGGAGATGGAAGTGGAAGAGGATATCAGTCCTCTCACGACGGAAGCTTTGTTACCGAGGCATTCCTCGCCTCGGTGTGATTTTAACAAGGATTCCGCAGTTTTGGCTTCGGTGCTTTCCGAGACGGGACAAAACCACTTGGACGATCTTCGCGCAAAATACGGCATTCTAGACCATGTAGAGATGTTCCCGGCGGGGGAGGACCACGTCGACGTTCATAGGCCAGGCTATTGTGCCTTTTATGAGTACTCCTTCTTAATAGGCTATGGTCTTCCCCCTTTTCCCTTGGCTGAGGAGTTCTGCAGATTGTACCACATTTGCCCGGCTCAGCTTACGCCGTATACGCTTAAAGTTCTTCTGCTATTGACTAAATATGCAACGTTGGCCGGATGTGGCGTCTCCGTTCATCACCTCTTGCACTTATTCATAACCGGTTTCCTTAGAGGGACCATGGTACACTTAAGGATGCGTGGTACAAAGGGATTGGTGGTTGGAACCTACGACTGGCCGAGCCGTAAATTCTGTCACAAATATTTCTTTGTCAGGACTGAGCATATGGTCTCCAACCCTATCAAATTTCCAGAAAGATGGAACAAAACACGTAAGTTCCATAGCTCATCACATTTTCTGTTGCACATAGTTATCGTAGTTCTAACTTTCATATTACAGCCATGGCTCGCCCGCCCCAGCCCCTTATCAGACTAAGGAGCTGGGTCACCGGCCTGCTGCCTCAAGCGGAGGAAACCCGGACTTGGCCTGTCTTCATGCAACGTTATGGCCCTTAAGTTTCTACAGATAAACTTCTTATTTTGCTTCGTCGGTTAGACGATCTTGCCTAACTGTGGTTTTGTGGTAATAGGTCGAGAAACTTCCAGGAAAAAGGTGACAACCCCTGCTTTCATGCGTCCTACTACCGCCGCGGACGCTCGAGATATTTTATGCAAGTCTGTTCGCGGGGGTCATTCTCTTATACCCCGTCAGGGAGCTTCGTCCGAGGCTGTGGACATAAGGGAGCCAACTTTGTTGAAACAGGCTCCACAACCTGCCGACGAATCTTCTCATGGCGAGGAGCTGCCGGAAAGGAAAAGGAGAAGACTAGAGGTGGGGAAAGGGGTGGCTGTTGAAGCTGACAATAGTGGAACATCTCGGGTAGCCTTGGCACTCACATTTATGGCCGACGCTATTCGGTCGGGGAAGTCGGCACGTGAGGAGAGAGCCAGCCCAAGGGTTAGCTTGGTGCATGCCTCTGAGGGGGGTTCGTCGACTAACATCGGTGGGACTGACGTGGAAGCCAATGAATCGGGTTCTGATGTTGCCCCTGAGGATGTGAATGAGTTTTTGGGTTGTCATACCCATATGGAGGCGGCGACAGATGGATCATCCCGTCATGTAACAATCCCTAGGGATTGCAACTTGTTGCTGAATAGCGAGCAGGTCGTGTCGTCGCTTACCCTGTTATGCGCCGCCCCTAAGAGTGGGATGCTCAGGACAATGAACGATGTGGAGCTATCTCGGAAGGTTGCCGGCATGGCTTTGTAAGTAGGTTTCATCACCTTACTGTTTTTTCCCTTGCTCATTGTAGGTTGGGTATGGAAATATGCTTACTTTTGTTTCTCTTTTTTTAGACCCTCGTCCTAGAGGTGGAGAGAGACCGTCGTGAGCGGAAGAGGACGGACCTCTACAAGAAGGTGTTGTGGAAGTATCGAAAATGTCGTGCTAAGCACCAAGCGGTGGCCGACCTCTATCGACAGGACCCTGAGTTCCAAGTGTTCTGCGAGGATCTTAAGGAGAGGGAGGCCCAATTGGAACGTAGGGGGCAGAGCTGGAGGAGACAGATAAAGAGCTAATGAGGGTCGTCTCTCGTAATAGTGAACTGGAGGCTCTCCTTAGGGCGAAGGATGATGAAC
This sequence comes from Nicotiana glauca, assembly GCA_026770625.1. NCBI lineage: Eukaryota > Viridiplantae > Streptophyta > Magnoliopsida > Solanales > Solanaceae > Nicotiana > Nicotiana glauca. Next base: position 43,892 of record MU724656.1, read on the forward strand.
TCGAGTTGAATCGAGGGGTGGATGCAGAGAATGCCGACTTGCAGTAGAGGGTAGCTAGTTTGACCGCCGAATTTGGTGTTAGAGTGGAGGAAATTGATAGACTGAAGGGTGAGCTAAGTGCTAATGCCGACAAATTGACCACGTTGTAAAGGCAAGCCGCCCCACCGAGGTCTGAGGAAGCGGATCGCCATTCTTGGCCCTCCTCATCTCGTCCTCTATCTGGTCGAGGACCGTATCGTAGTGCCTATGAGATGTGGGTCTATGCAGAGGCTTGACTTAAAGTATACAAGGTTTTACATGCAGAGGGTCGAGCGACGGAGGCGGAGATTCAGGTAGTGCGACATGAAGCACGTGCAACTCTTGAATCATGTGGTTATGACCCTGACTCTCCCGAGGGGTAGGATGCTACCTCTGAGGATGTCAATCATCTTGACTCAGACTCATGGTATGAGGACATTTATCCTACAAGGGTGGTAGTTAGTTTAGGCTTGTATATTTTTGCTTCCGCATCTTCTTTGGTTATGGGGTGTACTGAAACCCGTCCATGTGGATGAATGTAAATTATTTTTGTTGTAATACATATTTTTTGTTTTTGTCGCTTTGTTTGTTTGCTGCTTCTCCCTTTTTGTTATTTTTGTTTTATACTTAGTCTTTGCATACATCGCCTTTAAAAGATTTTGTCGTGGTTCGAACGAGATCGAACTAATGTCGATGGTCTGGTCGTTAAGGTATTGCTTCGACTATCGTCGGAGTAGTATCTTTTGTGGTTCGAACGAGGCCGAACTAATGCCGATGGCCTTAGCCATTAGTATATTGCTTCGACTGTCATCGAAGTAGTGTCCGTTGTGGTTCGAGCGAGGTCAAACCAATGTCGATGTCCTTAGCCATTAGGATGTTGCTTCGACTGTCATCGAAGTAGTATCCGTTGGGGTTCGAATGAGGTTGAACCAATATCGATGGCCTTAGCTGTTAGGATGTTACTTCGACTGTCATCGAAGTAGTGTCCGTCGTGGTTCGAACGAGATCAAACCAATGTTGATATCCTTATCTGTTAGGATGTTGCTTCGACTATGGTCGAAGTAGTATCCGTCGTGGTTCGAACGAGGTCGAACCAATATCGATGGCCTTAGCCGTTAGGATGTTGCTTCGACTGTCATCGAAGTAGTGTCCGTCGTGGTTCGAACGAGATCATACCAATGTCGATGGTCTTAGCCGTTAGGATATTGCTTCGACTATCGTCGAAGTAGTATCCGTCGTGGTTCGAACGAGGTCGAACCAATGTAGATGGCCTTAGCTGTTGGGATAATGCTTCGAGTGTCATCGAAGTACTGTCCGTCATGGTTCGAACGAGGTCGAACCAATGTCTATGGCCTAAGCCATTAGGATGTCGCTTCGACTATTGTCGAAGTGGTATCCGTCGTGGTTTGAACGAAGTAGAACAATGTCGATGGCCTGAGCCGTTAGGATATCGCTTCGACTGTTGTCGAAGTGGTATCCGTCGTGGTTCGAACAAAGTCGAACAATATCGATGGCCTTAGCCGTTAGGATGTCTCTTCGACTGTTGTCGAAGTGGTATCCGTTGTGGTTCGAACGAAGTCGAACAATGTCGATGGCCTTAGCCGTTAGGATATTGCTTCGATGGAGATTCGACTTCTTTTTATATCGTGGAAATTTTTGTTCACACAATAGAGATCGACACTTTTGTTCATATAATGGAGATTTCTGCTTATACAATGGAGATCGAATTCTATTCGTGCAATGGAGATTTCTGCTTGTACAATGGAGAGCGACTTCTATTCGTGTAATGGAGATTTCTGCTTATACAATGGAGATCGACTTCTATTCGTGTAATGGAGATTTCTATTTATTCAATGGAGATTGACTTCTATTCATACAATGGAGATCGACTTTTGCGTGTATAATGGAGATTGACTTGGGTAGTCCCTTTATTACTTCGGTCTAGAGGCCGTGTTGATGGACCGAGGTGATGAATTGCACTTTTGATCCACGAGGCATCCCTTTCTCCGCCTCGTTAAAACCCTCCCTGAGAAAACCCAATTGGGACAAAACTCAGGTGAGGGAAAAAGAGTACGACTTAGGAGACGCCTCTTAGAAGTGGAAGTACTTGAGGTGAGTGACGTTCCAGTTGTTTTGGAGTGGTTTTACCTCTATTGTTTCCAGTTGGAATGCTCCTTTATTTGCGGCCGCTGTGATTTTATACAGTCCGTCTCAGTTGGTTCCCAACTTTCCCTCGTTTGGGTCTTTTGATGCTAGTTTTTTGGCCTTGAGGACGTAGTCGCCAACTTTGAGTGATCTTACTTTGGCTTTTTAGTTGTAGTATCTCTCTACTTGCTGTTTTTGGGCTATCATTCTTACATGGGCCATGTCTCTCCGTTCTTCGACTTCATCTAGGTCTTATAACCTATTTTCATCGTTACCTGCTCCGCTGTCATGGGAGTATCTCAGGCTTGGATCCTCGATCTCGACGGATATGACTGCATCGGTTCCATAGACCAGTGAATATGGCGTTTCTCCTGTGCTGGACTTTGGCGTTGTTCGGTATGCCCATAGTACTTTAGGCAGTAATTCGGGCCATAGCCCTTTAGCTTCCTCGAGCTTCTTTTTAAATATGTTCAATATTACTTTGTTGGAAGACTCGGCTTGACCGTTGGCGGCCGGGTGGTATGGAGTGGAGAGTATCCGCTTGATGTGCCATTTTCGAAGAACTCAGTCATTTTCTTTCCGATGAACTGAGGCCCATTTTCGCAGCTGATTTCTTTGGGGATGCCGAAACGACATATAACATTTTTCCATATAAAAGCGATGACCTCCTGTTTGCGTATTTGGGCGTACGCACCTGCTTCCACCCATTTAGAGAAATAGTCAGTTAAAACTAAAAGGAAACGTACCTTTCCTCACCCAGCCGGTAGGGGGCCGATTATGTCCATCCCCCATTTTATAAAGGGTCATGGCGAAGTGACTGAATGGATGAGTTATCCCGCTTGATGTATCATGGGGGCATATTTTTGGCACTGCTCGCATCTCTGGACGTAGTCTGCTGCTTCTTTTTTCATAGTAGGCCAGTAATAGCCGGCATGGATGAGACATCGGATGAGGGTGCGGTTCCCAGTATGGGCGCCGCAATGTCCCTAATGCACTTTCTCCAATACTTGTCTTGTTTGGTGGGGTCCGAGACATTTAGCGAGGGGGCCGTCGAACGTTTTTTTGTAGAGGTCATGATTTACTACGCTATATCGGGCAGCTTGCACTCGAAGTTTCTTGGCTTCTTTTTTATCTTGCGGGAGTGTTTTGTCCTGCAGATAGGATACAAAGCAGTTGTGCCAGACCCGTGTTAAGTTCAAGAAAAATACCTCGACGTGGTCTATGGCTGAATGGAGGAGAGTGACCACGTTTTCTTTGTTGATGTTCTTGGTGGCTGCGGCTAGCTTGGCTAGGCCGTCTGCTTCAATGTTTTGTGCCCTAGGTATCTGCTCGAGGCGGCATTCGTTGAATTCTGGCATCAACTTGTGGATCTCTGATTGATACTTTTGTAGTATTTGTTCTTTAATTTGTAAAGTCCCGGTGACTTAATTTACGACGAGTTGAGAGTCACAGTGGAGGATGAGTCGCCAGGCTCCGTACTTGAGTGCTAACTTCATACCTGCAACCACAGCCTCGTACTCGGCCTCGTTGTTAGTCATCTTGGGACATCGTATGGACTGGCAAATTACTTCACCTGTAGGGACTTCGAGGACGAGTCCCAGTCCCGATCCCGAGGCATTCGAGCCTCCGTCAGTATAGAGGGTCCAAATGTCGGTAAGAGTGGAGGCACTAAGGGCCTCTTGTTCCGCTTTCGGCAGAATTTCCGCACTGAAATCGGTGAGTACCTGTGACTTAATGGCAGTTTGCGGGTGATACGTGATGTCGTGCTCACTGAGCTCTATGGCCCATCTAGCGAGTCTGCATGAGAGCTCGGGTTTATGCAGGATGCCCCTTAGGGGAAATGTTGTTATTACTTTTATGGGGTGACATTGAAAGTAAGGTCTAAGTTTTCGTGAAGCTACGACTAGTGCCAGAGCCAATTTTTCAAGGTGTGGGTACCTTGTTTCAGCATCGATTTAAGGTCTTGCTGATATAGTAAATGGGGGATTGTGTACCTTTATTTTCGCGGACCAGGACTGCGCTGATGGCGACCTCGAATACTGCTAGGTATACGAGCAGACTTTCGCCTGGGTCGTCCTTGACGAGTAGTGGTGGTAAGGATAGATATGTTTTCAGTTTCCTCAGGGCGTCGATGCACTCTTTGTTCCATTGTAGTCCATAATCCTTTCTCAGTACATTGAAGAGCTTGTGTCACCTGTCCGAAGATCGTGAAATGAGTCTTGATAAGGGCGGCTATTCACCCCGTCAGCTTTTGTACCTGTTTCTTGCTGCTCAGTACCTCAGGTATCGTGTTTATGGCCTTGATCTGATCCGGGTTGACCTCGATGCCTCATTGCGACACAAGGAAACCCATAAACTTTCCTGAGGCTCTGCCAAAGGCGCATTTTTCCGGATTCAGTTTCATTCTGTACCGCTTCAATATCTCGAAGGCTTCTTTCAAATGACCAATATGGTCTTCTTTCTTTGCCGATTTTACCAGTATGTCATCGATATAGACCTCCATTGTCTTACCGAGTTGTTCCTTGAACATCTTGGTAACTAACCTCTGGTATGTGGCCCCCGCATTTTTGAGTCCGAATGGAATCACATTATAGTAGTAAGTCCCTTAGTGGGTGATAAAAGTTGTTTTCTCTTGATCCTCCTCGGCCATTAGGATTTGGTTGTAGCCGGAGTAGGCGTCCAAGAAACTCAGCAGTTCGTGTCCCGCTGTTGCGTCGATCAGCTGGTCGATATGAGGCAATGGAAAGGAGTCTTTTGGACATGCCTTGTTCAGATCGGTGAAGTCCACACACATTCTCCACTTGCCATTTTTCTTTTTGACCATGACCACATTAGCGACCTATTGGGGGTATTTCGATTCACTGATTGAACCGTTGGCCAGTAATTTGTCCACTTCTTCACTGACTGCCTCGTTAATTGGGGCATTAAATTTCCTCCTCATCTGCCGCACGAGCGGATGGAGCGAATCGACATTCAGCCTATGAGCGGCGATGTCTTTTGGAATCCCCGACATATCTGAGTGTGACAAGGCAAATAGATCGGCATTGTTAGTCAAAAATTCACGACACTTACCTGGCTCAGAGAGGTTGTGTCCGATATAAGCCTTTTTTGTATCGTTGGCGTCGTCCAGGTGTACCGTGTCGAGATCTTCAATAGTTGCTTTGCAAGCTTCTACAACGTCGGGCTCTATGATGACTTTCGCTGGCGGGTCGGTTTTAGCTCCCGACATGGCTGATTGCTATGCCTCCGCGCTTGCCCCTTTTAACTGCTTGGTGTGTGTGCAATCTTGGGCGATCCGGTAGCATTCCTGGGCGGTATGCGGTTCGCCTCGAATGCTGAAAATTCCCCACGGGGTGGGAAATTTGATTACCTGATAAAAGCTTGAGCGGACGGCTTGCATGACCTGTATCCATGGGCGTCCTATGATGGCATTATAGGCAGTTTCCTGGTCCATGACGTGGAATGTAGTTTCCAACGTGACTCCCCCAGCCAGGATTGGTAGTGCTATTTCTCCAGATGTCCGCTCTACTGCCTTATTAAAACCCGTTAGTATTATGAAACGTAGTATATTATCTTATCCTCGAGCTACATTCGCATGAGAACTCTTGGGTGGATAATACATGTGCCTCTTCCGTCGTCTACCATAATTCTTTGCACATCTGTATCAGCGATGCGTAATGTTATGACTAAAGCATCGTAGTGAGGGAAAGACAAACCGTCAGCATCTGACTTTTTGAAGATGATAATGTCTTCGAAGCCATCATACCGTTCGTGAGCGATTGTATGCTTCAGCTTATGCGTGGTGGTGAACTTTACGTGGTTGATCACTGAGTCGTTATCGCCGCCGATAATCATTTGTATGGTACGTGCCGGCGACGGTGGCCTTGGTGGTCCTTGAGATGGGTCGCGCCCTCTGGTGAAGTTGGCCTTTCCTTTATCGTTGAGCAGTTCTTTCAGGTATACCTGATTCAGCATTCTGACCACCTGCTGTCGTAAACCTATGCAATCCTCAATCTTGTGTCCTCTTTCCTGATGGAATTCGCAGAGGACATTTGACCTTCTTGTATTTGGGTCCGATTTCATCTTTTGTGGCCACTGCACCTTCGTGCCCAGCTTTTCTAGTGTGTACACTATTTCTGAAGGGGAAACACAAAAGTTATGAGCAGATAATATTAGAGGCATACCTTTTTCATTTCGTAGGGGCGCAATATGTCGCGACACGACATCTGCATACCTCAGGGGAGGCGGATTAGGAGTTCTGACATAGGGCTGATGCCTTTCTCTGTTGAAGCATGAGAGCTGATCCTTTCGTCTGTCGTTATGTCGGTCCTTCCTTACCTCGGATTGTACTGACATTAGTCGATGGGTTGGACCGTTGAGATCGTCTTCATCTGCTCTTACTTCGGCGCAGTAGGCATTATGGATCTCTTCCCATGTGGTGGGAGGGTAGTTTATGAGTCTGTTGAGTAACTTCTTGGTCGCCTTCGACCCGCTTCTGCTTAATCCATTTTGGAAGGCTGCGACCGCCATTCCTTCCGACACATTTGGCAGTCCCGTTCTTACCCTGTTGAACCGGGCTAGAAAGTCCCGAAGTCCTTCGCCTGCCGTTTGTCTGATGGCGAAGATGTCGTTGACCCTAGCTTCAGCCTCTTTGCTCCTGCATGAGCGGTAGCGAATTTATCCGCCATCTCCTCGAATGTTGATATCGATCATGCCGGTAGCTGAGAATACCATGTCAACGCTCCTCCTATCAAAGTTTCACCGAACTTTTTCAATAGCACAAATGGCACTTGTTCTTTCGATAAGTCGTAGCCTTTTACCACGGTGACGTAATGGATCAGATGGTCTTCTGGATTCATAGTCCCGTCGTATATTTTCAAGTACGGTGGCATTTTAAAGGTTTTTGAGATGGGGTGGGGAGCAGCTTCCTCACTGTACGGTTGTTCGACACATCTTCCTACATCGCATTTTGGCAGCAGCTTATGGGCGCCAGGTATTTTGTCAACCCTTTCCTGGTGTTCCTTCATTTGGTCACGAAGCATTTTGTTCTCATTTTTCATTTCTTCCATCTTCTTCAGGATGGTTGAGAGTGCACCATCACTTGCATCAGTGGTGGTACGGATGTCGCTTGTTCGTACAGTGCTTGGCTCGCCGGTGAAAACAGTAATTTCCGCCGTCGGCGAATCCCCGGTATTTCCTTGAGGGGGTTTTTCAAGCATGGAGTTTAAAGCGCTTGTCAACCACTCCTCTAACAGCTTTTTGACTGCTGGTGATGTTTCTTTCACCGTGGATGTTGAAGCTCCTGTTTCGCGCAAGATCGTCAGATCCTCGAGTGTAGAGGGTGAGATCTCACCCTCCGATGTACCTCTTGGTGTAATATTCTCAGAATCTTCTATACTGGCTTTGTTGAGGGAGTCCAAGAGGTTGTTTGAGACATTCGCTATTGCCTTCAACCTTGCTTCCTTCTCTGCCATCGCTGGTTTCTCTGGAGTGCGAAGGATAGAGATCGTTGCTTTTGATATCCCCGGTGAGAACTATGATTTTGACTACAGAAATCCCCACAGACGTCACCAAATTGTTTGACTCAAAAGTTGTTAAACTCTTTTTAAGCAAATCAATCAAAGAGATGAAGAGGTAAATATTAGTCGAAGATAATAAACCCTAGGATCGTTTCGATAATTAGAAAAGTAGTAATAGTAAAGGAGAGAGAGAGAATGATAGAGAGATAAAGATTAGAGAGAGAATGAGTTTGTTTATTGCCAGTTATCTATCTATTACAAGGCTCGGATCCCCTTTATATAATTGGGGGATCCAAGCCCAGTCCTTAGAGCGACGACGTCAATATACTTTATAGCGGAGCCGATGATCGGTCGAGGTCGTTCCTCCTCTCACCCCGAGGTTGTTCCCTCATGCCGACTCGTAAACATTCAGTGGTTGGTCATGTTGACGGTAGGATGTAAGTGGTCAAATTCGATCCAATACATACATGTTTTTCTCCACTTTTATGTTTTAAGATTATATATCTATATGAAAAATCTGCTAGAATGATTGTAAATGGAGATGTATAAATACATTATTTCCCACGATTATTATAAACTTGAAGAAGATTGCTGCCCGAGTTAGGGTGTGCACGTCGGCACAAATTTCATAGCTGGAAAAAACATTATGCCTAAATTATACAACAGCATATTAAACGTTTTCAATACTAGACTTGTTCCTGGGAAGAAACTTAAAAATGAACAATACTGTTGATATTGCAGTATATTACTATCCACCTCTTTTTTTAAATAAAAAATAGATCCACTTGACAGAAACCGAAACTTTTGGTCCATTCATAAAAAAAAAACTAGTACCGAAATTTATTGACTTGGTACAATTTTGCAAAGTCACCGTTCCAATTTTTATTCAGAAGTTCTATATTGACTTTAATTCTGCTTTTCGTTAATTTCCAAAGAACACCATTTCTTCTTATGAATCATAAAATAAAATTAAAAAAATGGAAAATAAGAAGCATTTTGTAGTCCTCAGAATCCGTACACTCGGCCCTCTCCCAAATGTGAAACAAAGAACTGAGAAAGCAGTCTGCAACATACCTACTTAGATTTTTATTTTCTTTTCAGCTTGTATCAATTTACATTTTTTCTACTATAGATTCTCTGGTTCAATTTTATGCAAAAATAACCCCCTTTATCATTCTTTTCTTCAGATGCATTCTTGTACAAAGGCATTGATGACAGCTAACATTGAAAAGTTTGGTAGTAATTATTTTCCTTGTTGGAGTTTTCAAGATTGTTTAGGAAGGACCTCATGAAATGTCTGAACCTTGTTGAGAGCTAAAGAGCATATATACTTTCTTGAAAGAGGCCAAAGGTGTTTGCTTGGTATGATTTTCCTTGTTGGGTTTATCAATACTGTTTGAAAAACATCCTAAAATGTCTGAACCAGCAAAGGTTCGTTTGGTTCGTTGCCCAAAGTGTGAAAATTTACTTCCTGAGCTTACTGATTATTCTGTTTACCAGTGTGGTGGTTGTGGTGCTGTTTTACGAGGTACGCTTCCTTTCTTTGCATTCTTTGTTGTTTTCTGCTTAGGTAATTTCCTATAATACAGGGTTAAAAAAACAATTCTTGAATTTGGACTTGTTCTTCAAGTTCTGTGCTTTGTATTATCTTTGACTGGTCCCCCCTTTTGTATATGGTCAGATTGATTTGTTTGAACTTGTGGCTTTTTCTGGGTCTTGCTATTGTAGAAGTCTTCTAAGATTGCCTTTTATTTTCCTTTCCTATTAAAGTTACAGCCAAAAATAAAAATGGGGAGTTAGAGGAATTTGCTGGGAAGTCTGAAGAAGAAACTGTGGGAGGAATTGTGGAGAATTTTGATATTTCAGAGAAGAAACTTATGAATATAGGTGATGGTTCGGGGTACAATGTCAAGTCAAATGATGGTTCTTCCAGCACAAGAGAGAGGAGGAGGCTTTTGGGCGATGCACCGGAAACTTACGGGACTAGTTTGAGGAATGTTGCTGACAATTGGCCTAATGAGGATGAGAGGGTGATGCATAAGACTAACATTGATGAACAAGGTCAAGAAAATATGGCCAATGAGTTTGCTTTTGACCCCCGGAATGGAAAAAACATTGAAACTCAAAGACCAGGCCAAGTTCCATATTGGAGAAGCAGGGAGAGAAGTGCGGCTGAGGTTTTGCCCAGGGTTAGAAGAGTTAATCTTCAAGGTATGAGGAATTCATCCTCCATTAACTCAGAAGAGGGTCCGTCGGGATACTGTTCAGGCTCAAATTATGACACTGATAACAGGTTGTACAGGAAAGATGTGGATGGGATCGATCAGGATGAACAAATTCAAGAAAAAATGGCTAAAGAATTTGAACATTTTGACTCCCAGCATGGAAAAGAAATTGAAACACGAAGAGCAGGTAGAGTTCCAGATTGGAGAAGTAAGGAGAATTCTGAGGCAGAGGTGTTGCCCAGGGCTAGAAGAGTTGATCTTGAAGGTATGAAGTATGTATCCTCCTTTAACTCAGAAGAGGGTCCTTCTGGCTATTGGTCAGGTTCAAATTATGATAATGATAAGAGGTTGTATAGGAAGGATGTGGATGGGTTCAATCAGGTTGATCGCCCCGTTGATGAGCGCGCAGAGCTTTTGAGAAAGTTTGATGAGCTAAAAGAACAGCTCAATCGGTTTGGTGATGTGCCTGAGAAGCCTAACGAAAGAGTCCCACTTGAAAGGAGGATGGCTCATCATGGAAATCCCTATGATTTTTTTCCTCAAAGCTCTACAAGGATCATGAATAGAGCTTCGGCACAAAATCCTGTATCTGGTGAAAGGCCTCCCTATCTGAACCACTACAATGCGCCCTCGCCTTTTATGAATAGAGCTGGTTGTGGATTTTATCCTCCTAGAGACCACATCCAGGGATATGGAGGTCCTCCCAGGTCCCAGTTGTTTAGCGGAGATCCATACCAAGCCCCGGATACATTTCAATTGCAGCCATCTCATGGCCATTTTCCTGGGCGGTCAATGGACAGTGAAATCCCACCTACGGATACTTTTCGACCTTACCAGCCTCAGACTAATCCTCATCATCCATCTTGCAGTTGTTTCCATTGCTGCAATGTAAATCAAATCCGTAGTCGAGGTCCACCCACTGGTTTTGGTGATAAAAGGTTCCCTGACATTCCCCAGAAACCAATGATCTACTGTCATCAAAATAGTGGTGCGTTTGGTAATCAAGATTATAATCCTCGAAATGCCAATAATCTTCCATCAAAGCCGCAAAATCCTCTATCACAAATGACTCATTTTGGTGATATGAACTCTGCAGTGGGTGGTTATGCTCGTCAACATCCTCCCAGGTTGCAGCCTAGTGGACAACAATGCCGCCCTGTGGCTGGCGGAGCCCCATTTTTGACGTGCTACAATTGTTTTGAGTTGCTGCAATTGCCTAAGGAAATTTTTCGTGGAGGTAAAAGGCGAAAAATGAAATGTGGGGCATGTTCTACAGTTATGGTTATTGCAGTTTTAGACAATAGACTTGCCATTTCTATTGAAGAACGAGTGGATAAAAGCACTGACAAGATGGATCATCAGCATAGAGTCATGTTGAATGAAGGGAATCCATACTCCAATGCACATACAAACCGTCCTAGCATGACCTTCTCTTCTGAAGATTACGATACTTCTAGATATGATTTCCATGCAATGGATCAAGAACTCAGGTCACTGTCAACAGGCCGTGGAAGTTCCATTAAATCTGCCGAGATGAGAAGCCTTGGTTCTACATCTTCCCGCAGTTCAAGGGAAGAGGACAACCTCATTAACTCTGCGGCAACAATGGAAAAGCCTGACTTTGTGCTGCCAATGAAGGGTAAAGAATCTCCACCACCAGCTGGTTCACCACTGCAAGAATACTTTGACTATTCTAACAAATTTCATGTTGCCAACCGCGTGGATAATGGAAACAGAAGTGTGCGCTCTGATGCAGAGAAGCTGATGCAGAAAAAGACTACTTCAGAGCAAAACTCCATTAGAGATACAGCTGTAGCAACTGAGATGGACATACCATCCAATGAGTATGGTAACACTGGCTCGTCCTTAGAGTCTGGTGGATCTAGTAAAGAAGGAGGCCAACTGAAAGCCACTAAAGAATCATTTTTCTCTGGCATCATAAAGAAGAGCTTTAAAGAATTGAACCGATCCGATCATTCCGCGGAGGAGGAAAAAGCCAATACTACAGTTAACGGGAATCTTATACCAGATCGGTTGATTAAAAAGGCAGAAAAGCGTGCTGGACGTATACAACCTGGACATTACTGGTAAGTATTGTGATATTCAATCATGTCAACCTGTTCAATATTTGAGTTTAAACTTGATATCTTTTACTCTATGACTTTTATCTTGTTGCTGTTGTGTATTGTAGGAGGCCAAAAATAGCATAAGTGACTATTTTATATTCTGTTTGTTTATTTGTTTTATATTTTTGGTGCGGGTGTAAAATAAAGCTCTATATAATTCCTGTTTGCCAGGTGAAATATTCACACGAGATTAAGCTTTTCCCATTTAATCTATTAACTTTGTAGATTTTTATTGACGGATTTGCGACATAAAATCCACCAATAAGTATGGTCATACAGAAGTTGCAAGGTTACCATGGGCAAGCGTGGAACCTCTTGGAAGCAGTATTCCGACATGGATATAGCACTGTTGTTTACTGATATACTGAAAAAAAGATTATAAAAATCTGGGAAAGAACTCTAATGCAGCGTTGATCATTTTTAAGTGTACATGATTGGTAGTTTTAGTTATATTTGAATTTTTCAGATGGTTCTTTTTTGATGGTTCAATTCTTTCTACTGATCCACATGTATTCAGCTGCAACAATTTGCTTTACCTGGTCCTGTACCACATTTTTATTTGTCCTTAAATCACCTTATAAGTATATTGCTTTCTTGCCTTAATTTCCTATGCCAGGTATGACTTTCGAGCTGGATTCTGGGGAGTAACTGGTGGTCCTTGTCTGGGCATTATCCCTGTAAGATTTACTGTTTCCATTAGATACTTGTAGCCTAATTCTCCTGCTTTTCGTTATGCTTTCCCATACTATAACCATTCTTCTTGCAGCCATTCATTGAAGAATTCAATTATCCCATGCCTGAGAAATGTGCTGGTGGAAATACTGGAGTATACGTGAACGGGAGAGAGCTTCACCCAAAGGATCTGAAATTACTTTCGAGTAGAGGTCTCCCAGCCGAGAGAGACAGATCTTATATTATTGAAATTTCTGGCAGAGTCCTTGATGAGGACTCTGGTGAAGAGTTGGAGAGCCTGGGCAAACTTGCTCCGACGTGAGTAGCAATTCTATGATGGCTTTAGCTTTTCAATAATTCTTTCTCTTGATCAGTTAAATATGCTCACGTTGCTCTTTCAGTTGGTTGAATGACCCCTACCCTACTTTATGTTAGCTATCATACACTGAATTCATTGGCAATACAAAAATGCTCAGTCACCTCCTTCCATTCACCCTACAGTTGGGGTGGATGATTAAGATAAATGAGCAGAAATTCTCTTTTATTCTAGACCTATAACAACCTCCTGATACACTGCTGGCTTAAAATACGGCTATTATCACTTGTAATCTTTGTCTTTGCTCCTTATTCTTGGTTCGACCTTTCATACTTGATGAATGAGGCTTTTGCAAGCAATCAAAGCTTAGCAGTTCATCCTTCACTATCATAGCACATGCTTAGGTCTTTTCCATGAAATGGCTAAACTTTTCCTGACATTCAAATGATAGGCTGACTCACCGGCCATTCTTGGTCATAGTGGTCGATAGAGTTCTCTTCATGCCACTAGGTCAAGAGTTCGAGGCTGGTAGGTTGCCAAACAAAAAAAAAAAGGATAGGTTTCTGTTATTCCGGAGTTTCACTAGTGCCATAGAAAATGATTTGAAATTAACATGAAGCTTGGATGTTCTTTTTCTAATACCACTTCCGTAATGTCACTAATCCCTTGATTATTCCCTGTTCTACTCTTGCTGTTTCCATTTTCAAAGAGCAGTGCATGCATATTGTTATGATGTTAGCCGTTTCTCATAATTATAAAACATTTTGAATTATAATTTGATTTCACATTATGCTGACTAAGTACTTCTTTTTCAGTGTTGAGAAAGCAAAGCATGGCTTCGGCATGAGACTTCCAAAAGTAGCAGCATAACTATCAGAAAAAAGAGTTTGGCCTTATAAGGTTGCTTGCAGTATGCAGAAATCTGGAGCTGTAGTGCCTTGCAGGAGAATGTTAGTTATTGCGAATGAGACATGTAAAATGGAAATAGATGAGTTTTATTTTGTCTTGTGCCCAGTGAAAACGTGTCTTACAGATTCTATATACTATTACTTTTTTTCTCTGTCAATGTTTGTATATTCGTCAAAAAGTAGCAGTTGTGTGTATTTTTAGAGTAGTAAAGAGAGTTTGGCTGGTTATTGAATCATGGCTATTGTGGTGGGAATATTGTGCTCCTTTGCGTTTTGTTAGTTTCCTATTTTTAGTGCAGAATGTTTTTATTTATGTTTAAATTACAGCAAGATGTTTATACCAAATTCTTTCGAGCAATATTTGTACAAAATTCATTTTTTCTTCTACTGTATCCTCCATTGCCTCTTCCATTTTAATGTACTGTTTGTTGCTTTTTGCTTATTGAAGGCTCGTTTCGTTTGACAATGTTAGAGCCAAGCAGGACTAATAATATTCTCACATTTAAAATGGTGAAAGCATATATTTACAAGCCTTTAACTGAAGATCGTTCGGTAGTACGAATTTCAACTTCCATATGATATAATGATAATGAGTGATTAGTCTTTTACCACCCTATTCAAAATTCAATTGCCATATATACGATTTGATGTGCATATAGGCAATATATGTAAATTGTAATAAACTTATTTATTACAATATGTATATTCGGAAAAGATTATTATTGTGAAGGGAAAAACAATTATTTGTAACAAAAGCTTATGAGTAAGCCCCATATATGATAATCTCTCTATCTCAAATTATTTGTTGTGTTTCTCTTTTACACACCCTTAAGAAACATTAATTAGGAAATGGATTAGACTATTTTACCCTTATTTATGTCTTAAAATAAAATCTGAATATTTATTCTAATTATGTGTTATCTTCGTCTTCAAGAACAATTATTATTAAAGGAAAAAAATAATTAATTTTTTAAAACTTCTAAAATAATAAATAATTTAAGACAACTATTTTTAGCAAGACTGGTAATACGAGATGGAGGAAGTATATCATATCATATCATATGTGATAGTAGTAGGCCTAGTGGCTTTCAAATGGGTTGGCGAGCTCCATTTGGCTAAACCAAAGCTCCAGCCAGTTATAACAAACTAACACTCATAAGGTCACCAATGAAATCACTGTTAGACTGCGCCAAGTTTCAAACCCATATCATCAAATCCGCTCTAACCCCACGAATCATTGACGCCAACCAACTTATTCACGTGTACGCTAAGCATTCTCTTATTCAACTTGTCCAAAAAGTGTTCGATGAAATGCCTGAAAGAAACGTTTTCACTTGGAATGCTATTGTAAACACTTACGTTAAAGCTCAAAACTTTGCTCAAGCGACAACACTTTTTTATGCTTCTCCCCTAAAGGATTGTGTCACCTACAATACAATGTTGTCTGGTTATGTCAATTGTGAAGGATTTCAGGATCAAGCAGTTCGATTATTTGCCGAAATGCAATGCGTTGAGAAAGTATCTGAATATGCCTTGACTACCATGCTTGGTTTAGTAACAAAGTTGAGTCTTTTGTCATATGGTAGGCAATTGCATTCATATATGTTGAAGAGTGGGAATAGTTTAAGTAGGTATGCACTGAGTTCTTTGATTGTTATGTATTCGAAATGCGGGTGTTTCAGAGATGCTTGGAGGGTCTTTGATGGATCTGATGTTAAGGCTGTTGACACGGTTTCCAAGAATGCTATGGTGGCTGCTTGTTTTAGAGAGGGTGAGGTGGAAATGGCCCGGGATGTGTTTTCGAGTAGGCCGCAGTTGAATGATGAAATTTCTTGGAACACAATGATTTCGGGTTTTGCCCAAAATGGGTATGAAGAGGAGGCCATCCAGTTGTTCAGGAGCATGATGGAGGAGGGATTCGTATGGAATGAACACAGTTTTTCTAGCGTTATAAGTGCTTGTTGTGGCGTGAAGAATTTGAAACTTGGAAAGGAGATTCATGCTTGGATTTTGAAGGAAGGGATGAGTTTGAATCCATTCCTTAGCTGTAGTTTCGTTAATCTTTATTGTAAGTGTGGTCTCCTGAATTATGCATCTTCTGTTTGTACAACTACTCAGAAAGAGAACCCATTTGCCGTCACACCATTAATTGTAGAATATTCAGGAATGGGTAATATGTTAGAAGCAAGAAGGCTTTTTGACTCACTGCCTGATAAGAATTATGTTGTATGGACTACTATGATATCTGGATACGTGAAAGCGCATCAATGTGAAGATGCTTTTCAGCTTTTCAGAGAGTTAATGACACAGGAAACAACCGTTCCTGATGAACTGATTTTTATAAACCTGCTTGGTGCATGCGCCGTGCATGCGACCTTTAATTACGGGCAGCAAATACATGCCTCTATACTGAGAACTGGCACTGCAATGGATGCTAAGTTGGCAAATTCATTGGTTGATATGTACTCGAAATGTGGAAATGTCACATATGCACAGAGGATTTTCCACTTCGCCGCTAATATAGATTCTGTCCTTTACAATAGTATGATAGCTGGTTATGCTCTCCATGGGTATGAAAATGAAGCTATTCAGCTTTTCAGTCAGATGACAGAGCGAGGTTTCCAACCTGATGCAGTCACTTTCCTTGCCCTTCTATCAGTTTGCCGGCATCGTGGATTAGTGAAAATGGGAGAACAGTATTTCTTTTCCATGACCAAAGATTACAATATACCACCTGGAACTGATCACTATGCAAGTATGATCGACTTGTATGGAAGGGCAAATCAACTTGAGAAGGCAGTAAGCTTAATGGAAAAGTTGCCTATAGAACCAGATGCTGTAATTCTGGGTGCATTTCTAAATGCTTGCAAAATGAACAGAAATGCTGAACTTGCTAAAGCTGCAGAGGATAAGCTATTGCAAATTGAAGGAGGGAATGGTTCTAGATATACGCAGTTGGCTGGGATCTATGCCTCGGAGGGGAAATGGAATGAGATGGGAAGGGTAATGAAAATGATGAGAGGAAGAGAGGCCAAGAAAACTGCTGGTTGCAGTTGGGTATATGTAGGAGACACAGTTCATACCTTTATCTCTGGTGACAGATCTCACTCGGACAATGATGCCATATATATTATTTTAGGATGTCTGGTCAAAGAATTAACTAAACTATCAGCTACTATATTTTTCGAAGAAGAGCTATGCACATTCTGTTGAGTAATGCCGACTTGCAAATGCTTGTCTTCAAATTCAAGAAGCTCCATGGTGGCATTTTGAAGTGGTAAATATCATTTCAGGTAAATATGTGAAGTGTAAAATACATGTCACATAGATTATTTCATGCGACTATGGATAAAAATTAATTTCAGCACTTAAATCATTGAGTTCTTAAGACAAGCATGTGCTCATAATTACGAGTGGCTAAAAGCACTGACAAGATGGGTCATCAATATAGAGTCCTGTTGGATGAAGAGAATCATACTCCTATGGACATACAAACCGTCTTAGCATGACCATTTCCTTTGAAGATTACGATAATTCTAGATATGATCTCCATGCAATGGATCAAGAACTCAGGTCACTGTCAACAGGCCGTGGAAGTTCCATTAAAGCTGCCGAGATGAGAAGCCTTGCAGCAGTTCAAGGGAAGAGGACAACCTCAAATGTCTAACTCTGAGCTGCCAATGAAGGGTAAAGAATCTCCTCCACCAGCTGGTTCACCACTGCAAGAATACTTTTGACTATTTTAACAAATATTATGTTGTGAACCGCCTGAATCATGGAAACAGAAGTGCGCTCAGATGCAGAGATGCTAATGAAGAAAAAGACCTCACAACAGAACTCCACTGAACATACCATCCAATGAGTATGGTGATGCTTGCTCGTCTTTAGAGTCTCGTTAATTTAGTAAAGAAGGAGACCAACTGAAAGCCACTAAAGAATCATTCTTCTCTGGCTTTATAAAGAAGAGCTTTAAATAATTCAGCCGATCCGATCATTCTGGAGAGGAGGAAAAAGCCAATACTACAGTTAACCAGCATCTTATAGCAGATCGGTTTTTTAAAAAGGCAGAAAAGTGTGCTGGACCAATGCACATTACTGGTGGGTAACCGGACCTTCAATCATTCAAGCTGTTCATTCTTTGAGTTTAAACCTGATGTATTTTACTCCGACATTTATCTTGTTGCTGATGTATGTAGGAGTCCAAAAATATCACAAGTGACTATTTTTATATATCTGTATGTATATTTGTATATCTTGGATTTTGGAAAATTACTAGAGTTGTAGTTCCTGGCAGGTGAATTTTAGTTATTCCGAACGAGACATGTTAAATGAAACTAGATGATTTTTATTGTCTTGCGCCAGTGAGAAGTGAATCTTACAGATTCTATATGCTACCTTTTGATGATGTCCATCTCATTTGAAGAAGTATTAGGCATGTGCCTAATAAAAGTTTCTTTGGTTTGGTAGCCAACCTTGTTGACTTGTTTTGGTTAGGTAGCCAACTTTGTTGAATTAGTTTTGGTTGGTAGCCA